>JABAJZ010007188.1:0-10066 GCA_018857265.1 Termitomyces sp. T32_za158 | reverse complement strand
ACTTGTTCTCTTTGGATCTCCCTCTGCCAGGTGAGTAGTTATTATGATATTGTTGGTATATACTCTAATATACTTTGGATCTCCCTCTGCCAGCTGTGTGACTGAGCCATAGCCTCCAGAGGTCGCCCTTACACCAGCCCTTAGTAACCAAAAACAACAAAACATCACTGACTCTTCTCTTGCCTACCTATATCTTACCACCTCAGACCATTTTGACAAATTTGCCTCTCCCGATACATATCTCACCACCCTCCCTAATGCCATTACACTCACAATTCTTGGACTCACCAAAGTTAGCGACCGCGCTAACAATAACACCACCGACATCCTACCTGCCGCTTCTGCTTATACTACCACTACCAACCCCAAACAAAAAGGAGTACAAGTCAAAAAGAAGTATAAACCTGTTGCCTTAAAGGTCAAACCTGTCGCCAGCACTGTATCAGAAAACTTCAGGATTGAGCGCCGCATAAGCGGTGATCCACTTGCCAACATGCCTACGCTAAGCCCCAATCCAGCTCCTTTTCAACCTACCGGTCGTTTTACTGAAGAGCGTTGCCAATGGTTTGTCAGCGACCATGACACGGGATTCCTTACCACTCCCGAACTCAACATCCTTACCAACCTCATGTCCAAGCAGAATCAAGCTTCCGCCTGGGAGGACAGTGAGCAAGGTAGCTTTTGTACCGACTTCTTGCTGCGAGTAGTCATCCTGACCATTCCCCACGTCCCGTGGACCGAGCACAACCGACCCATACTGCCCGGACTCGAAGCCGAAGTCTGCCAGATAATCCGCAGCAAGATCAAAGCTGGTGTCTACGAACCCTCCAATAGCGCTTACCGCTCAGGATGGTTTTGCGTTCTCAAGAAAACGGGTAAACTTCGCATCGTTCACAGTTTGGAGCCGCTAAATAGGGTTACCATTCGGCACTCTGGCGTTTCTCCTTTCCCTGACCACGTGGCAGAGTCTTTTGCTGGACGTATCTGTGGCATGACGTTGGATCTTTACGTTGGTTACGACGAACACCTTATTCACCCCTCTTCCCATGACCTTACCACTTTCCAGACCCCGTTTGGGTCACTAAGGCTGGTCACCTTACCAATGGGATGGACCAACTCTGTCCCTATCTTCCATGATGACGTTACCTACATCTTACAACCCAGAATCCCCCACCACGTGCTCTGTTTCATTGACGACGTAGGCGCTAAGGGACCCAAAGACTGGCGACTCATCGATGGCTTGCCTGAAACCCATCCTGACAACTCTGGCGTGCGCATGGCGCTATGGAACTTTTTCCAAGTACTCAACCGCATCCTCCAATGAATGAAGTATTGTGGCGGTACCTTCTCAGGCCACAAGCTAGTCCTCTGCGTGCCACGCTTTAAGATCCTCGGACACATCTGTACCCCTGAGGGCTGCGTTCCCGACGAGTCCTGCTTAGCGCTCCTTGAGCGCTGGGGTATTTGCCATAACTTATCCGAAGTCTGCGCCTTTCTGGGGTCGGTAGGAGTGCTACGTATGTTCGTAAAGAACTTCGCCCACCGAGCTCATCACCTTACTCGACTTACACGTGCTAACGCCTTGTTCGAATTTGGCCCTGAACAACTTACCACCCAGAAAGACCTCGTTAAAGTGCTACAAGACGCCAAGCCTCTGGTACCCATCGACTACACTTCCGTGGACCCCATCATACTGGCAGTAGACACTTCCTATATCGCGGTAGGGTATTACCTGTGCCAGTGCCTTACCGACAATCGGAAACAGAGGCGCTACAACAGGTTTGGCTCCATTACGCTTAACGACCAAGAGTCGCATTACAGTCAGCCAAAGTTGGAGCTCTACGGACTCTTCAAGGCCTTCCAGGCACTAAGAATGTACTTGATTGGCGTGTGCAACCTCATTGTCAAAGTGGACGCCCGCTACATCAAAGGCATGCTGCAGAACCCCGACATACAGCCATCTGCTAGCATGAACCGCTGGGTAGTCACTATCCTCATGTTCCACTTCGAGCTCATGCACGTTAAAGGCACTTTCCATGGACCAGATGGCCTCTCTAGGCGGCTCCTGCAGCCTGGCGACCCGCTTCCTGACTCGAGCGATGATGAAGTCTTTGCCGACTGGATTGACTGCCTCCATGGTTTCATGCACCTGATACAGCTTCCAGTCTGTCTCCTCCATCCCGACCGCTCCAATAGCATGCCCTTTCCCCCTATCATCCCTTACTGACCGGAGGAGTTTACCGCCCCTCTCACGTTCTACACTAGCGCTATTAGCAACTCAACTGATCCCACAGCGCCAGCAACTCCACAAGTGGTCCAAGAACCTATGCCTCTCAGAGAAAACAGTAGCAACTTAGCTTACAACACTATACCCGGAAGCGCCAAAGCGCTCAGAGAAGACAGGCGCCTGGACATTGTTAAACTCTGGCTGGACACACTCCAGCAGCCAGGGGACCTTAGCGACGATGAGTATGTGACCTTCGTCCGCTATGCTACCAACTTTCTTATTAGCGACAACCGGCTTTGGTGGCGCAGCCGCAATGGCGCGCACAAATTGGTAGTGAAGCCTGGCAACCGCGTCAGAATACTTCGCGCTATGCACGACAACCTAGGCTATCAGGGACTTTATGCGACATGGGCCACCCTCACGGAGCACTTCTGGTGGCCCCATGTTCGTGCCGACATCGCCTGGTATGTCAGGACCTGTCACCTCTGCCAGATTCAGCAAACCCGCCAGCTGCTCATACCGCCCACTGTCGCTACGCCTGCCCCGCTCTTCAGCAAAATCTATGTGGACACTATGCACATGCCGAAGTCAGGTCGCTACCGGTACATAGTCCAAGGCTGCTGTTCCTTGGTCCACTGGCCGGAGTTCCGCATGTTACAACGAGAGAACACCGATGCAATAGCTAAGTGGTTATTTGAGGACGTCATCTGCTGCTGCGGCGTGCTAAGAGAAATAGTTACCAACAACAGAGCGCCATTTATTAAGGCGCTAGCCTACCTCTCCAAGAAGTACAACATCCACCATATCCATATCTCAGGTTACAACAAGCATGCTAACGGACTAGTGGAACGACCCCACTTTGGTGTGTGTCAAGCATTATTCAAGGCCGTAGATGGCGACGAGATGCGCTGGAGCAAAGCCACTTATTCAGTCTTCTGGTCAGAAAGGGTAACAATCCGCAAACGCATGGGATGCTCACCTTACTATGCGGCCACGGGCACACACCCCTTACTCCCTGCCAAAATTGTGGAGGCCACCTATCTACAGCCCGCTCCCAACTCCCTCCTTTCCACCACCGACTTAGTTGCCAGGCACGCCATAGACCTTCAGCGCCGCAGCAAAGACTTGGAGTGCCTGCACGAGATGGTATTCAGCGCTAGGCGCCTGGCAGCGCTAAGGTTTGAAGCTGATCATCGCGCCACCATCAGAAACTACGACTTCAAGAGGGGGTTGCTAGTACTCATGCGCAACTCCAAGATTGAGACGACCCACAACAAGAAGATGCGTGCCTGCTACTTGGGGCCATTGGTAGTTATTTCACGCAACCGTGGCAGCACGTATGTCCTCTGTGAACTAGACGGGTCCATGCTTCACCATCCAGTCGCCGCCTTCCGCCTCCTGCCTTACCTGGCCCGTGACCACATCCCCTTGCCGCTCGAGGCACTGGACATCGATACCGCCAAACTCCGGCAATTGGAAGAAACGGAATTGTTGGACAATGATGATTTGCCGCCTATAGAAGAACCCATAGAGGGTAGCGACTAGGAGCGATAATCTCCTGTCACTAAGCAGCCGTTTTCACATATTACATATATTTCTCTTGGACTTATTTCCTTTGCTATACTTTTACAGACATTATCTCTTTACAGACTCTCTTGCTACAAGAAGATGGAGCGCTAGCAACACCCATTGCTAGCAGCCTTGCGCAACTCTCCCCAAGGGTTTTCTGCTATGATGATTTACTGAGCATTCCCTTAAAAACCCAAAGTCGCTAAGGGAACTAAACCTGCTAAGTCCTCTATTAATTACGTCTCGCCCCTTTCTCCTACCTTCCCCTTTTGGCTTACCTCATCTTACTCTGTTTCTTACAAGTCACACCAAACACAAGTCCAAGAATAACTCCTTTTCCAGAATTGAGCTACGTACAATGAAAATTTTATTTACATTTTTAAGCGTCCGGGGGGCGCCAGCAGATGGGTAGGGAAGGCGAGCGGCAGGCGCTAGACGTTGTTGTGTTTCTGCCATGCCATGGCCGCCTCGCAGTCCTCCTGGTAGCGCCGTAGGATCTCCACACTACAAAACAAGTTCTGCCGACGGGCCTGCAGCTCGGACATCTCGGTATCTACCGCCGCCAGCTCACGTCCGATTAGTGCCTCCAGGTCGGAAGGAGGGGTAAACGCTGAGACCGGATACTTGAGGTCTTCACCAAGCCAGGCAAAGTCTTCAGCGGTTACGCGAGGGGTTGGCACTGGCATCTGG
The DNA here is from genome assembly GCA_018857265.1 of Termitomyces sp. T32_za158. Lineage (NCBI taxonomy): Eukaryota > Fungi > Basidiomycota > Agaricomycetes > Agaricales > Lyophyllaceae > Termitomyces > Termitomyces sp. T32_za158. Next base: position 5,580 of record JABAJZ010007188.1, on the reverse strand, counting down.
TGAACTGAGACACAGGGGGCGGGGGTTCCCATCGGGGGAGCATCGGGGGTCTTCTCCTCGCCTTCCTTCTCTTTTGCCTTCGCCTCAGCCTCCCTGTCTTCCTCTGTCGCCTTCCGAGCTGCCGCCAGTTGGCGCTCCCAATCTTGCACTGGGCGCCAGGCAGGAGCAGGCACCATGATTTCCGGACGGCCTCCTGACAAAGGGACCGCGCTAGGGTCACTACAACAAATTACGGATTAGCCACAACTAACGAAGAAACCGAGAGGTGACTCACCGGTGGCCGCTAGGCCCAGCACCGAACTCATCTAGCGCCTGGCGCTTGCGCGGCGCGCCCTGGTCGCCAGTAAGGGGCCGTTCCCACTTCTTTGCCTTGTCCCCGTCGCTGCCCTTAGCGACGACCTTGCCTTTCCCCTTATCCTTGTGTTGGGATGTGGGCGCCTCAACTTCTTCCTCCGCCACCATACTCACCGACTCCCCACCTTGTCCCATTGGGAGCGCCAGGCTCAGGTCACTAATGGCTGGCGCTTCTCCTGTCGCCTTCACCACCCGCTGCGCCTCCACGAAGCCGCGAGCCCGCCGAACTAGGATCGCCTTCTGGAAGGTCCTCTCGATGGCCTTGTTGGCCTTGCCGCGCTCCCTAGACTTGAGACCATCGTACGTACAGGGTTTCTTCAGCGAGTCACAGCAAAGGCACGGGAGGACACCAGCCGGGAACCAGCACCCCTCGGGATCGTTCTCAGCCCAGCACCGGTCGCACTGTTGCTAAGTCAGCAGGAGTTGCTAACACAAAGAAAGAGTCCTTACCACGCCTTTCAATGCCTTGTACGCGCGCCGCTGCGCAGGCGCCACCGTCGTCTTCCCCTTCACCTCATCAATCACCACACCCGCTGCCACCCCCAAATCCAGCTTCACCTCCTTGCATCGACTGACGAGCAACTCACGCAGCTCGTCATCCGAGAAGGTGGTCTGCTTGGGCATCTGTAAGGAAGGATTAGCGGTGTACAAACGCTAGGAAACCAAGTACGTGCCTTGTATAACGACGCCTCTACGTCCGCCTGATGCGACTGGAAAACAAATTAGCGACACGCACGGAGAAAAGCTTGGCGACGCACCTTGGGCCTGACCGTCCCCTGTTCCGGAGCCTTACCCTTGCCAACTGATGGTGCCAAGCTCGAAGCGCCACCGGTCTGGTGACGCTTAGGGGAGGAAGTGCCGGCGCCTTTGCTCCACGTACCAATGGTGGTGGGATATTGCAAGTGAAAGCCAGCGCCAGGAACATCAGCGCCAGCAGCAGGAGCATCAGCACCAGCCGCAGCCCCGTCGCCAGTCCCAGTACCAGGAACCTCAGCGCCAGGAGCGCCAGTGCCAGAAGCATCAGCGCCAGCACCAGCCACAGTCCCGTTGTCAGCGTCGGTCTCACCTTTGTCTCCACCCTCCTGCGCCGCCGCCGCCCGACATGCCGCCTTCTTCTCCTCTCGCTTCTTGTCCCGGCGTTCCCTAGCCGCCACGGCTGCCCTCACCTGCTCCGCTCGGCCTCCATCGCTGCCCGTCGCAGATCGGCCTTGCCAGACGCTATTTCGGCAGCCAACTGTTGGCGGCTAGCAGGGGAAAGTTCAGAAAAGAGCTAAGTCAGGCCAGGGTTACTGATGACTTACCCGGAAGGAGCAGCGCCGCTTACCACCATAGGCCCCTTGCCCAGAATGTCCGCCATTTCCTCGGAAAGTGAACAGTCTGGGACCGAGGGGATATGCGCTAAGGATTAGCGCGAGCCGCCAAGAGAGGAAAGCGACACTTACCAACAGCGTCTCGAACGGCAACAGCCACTCCGCGCCCAAGTGCTCAACCCGTTGTGCCCAACACCATGACAAGAGCTCACCCCGCCTCTTCCACTCCACCCCTGCTGACTTTAGCGCCTCCCAGCATGCCAGCAGCTGCTGCCCGCTAAGGACTAGCGGCTGGGGAGCGCCAACCCCCAGTCCCTTGATGCGCGCCAGGAACAGGTCCACCTTCGCAACGAAGGTGGAAGCGGTGAGAGAGGATGAAGGAGAGGAGGAAGACACGGCTGCCGAGGACATAGTGTGACTAATGTGAAATTGCTTACTCACAAGGGATTTTGACAGAGTACAACCTCAATCGCTAGGCTTCTTATACAGGAATTTTAGCGCACGGACCAGGCAGCGCACAGACCGTGCATGTGACTTTCGAGGTTGACTGAGGACAGTCAAAATTTCAGTTGGGGGGAGATGATAAGCCCATGGCTGGGCTGAGCACCCCAACGCTGGATTCTAGCACTGACAGACATGGAAACATGGCACCGTAGACTTGGCCATGTCGGGGAAAGCACTCTCCATGAGATGGTATGCCACAGAACAGTGGACAGCCTCAGCATAATGAAAATGTCAACGCGGGGGAGATGCGAGGATTGCATGATGGGGAAGCAAACACGCTGACCTTTTGACACTGAGGTTGAGCTGGAGACCAAACCATATGAGTGGGTAGCCTTCGACCTGTGGGGTCCCATGCAAGTGCAGATGACAGGGGGACAAGCCTGATGCTCATGGCAACAGACCACACCGGAGCAGACTGCAAAGCCTGGTACCTAGTGCACAAAACCAAAGAAAACATGACATGTTGCCTGGAGTCTTTTGACGTGCGAGACAAAACACAATACGGCTTATGGGTGAAGTGCATGCACATGGATGGCGGTAGAGAGTTTGAAAACAAGCTATGGAAGAATGCTTATTGCATGAAGCAAGGAATCAAACATGAGACCACCCCACTGCACTTGTCAGCAGCGAACAGCGTAGTCAAACGCCACAATTGCACGATCCTCGACCTAGCATGAAGCATGCTCAGTGACTCTCGGTTGCCCGTGCATTACTGGGGTGAAGCGACATCCACTGCGATCCACATCCTCAACCTTGTGACAAGCTCTAGGCATGCAGGCAAGACCCCTTTTGAAATATGCACCGGATCCAAGCCTGACATATTGTACCTACGACCCTTCGGATGCACGACCTATGCAAAAGTGTTGAAGGAAGATGGGGGAAGCAAACTAGATGCACAATCAGTCAAAAGTGTGCTGATAGGATACTATGGGCGGGGAGATTACAAGTTGCTGAATTGGTTGACGGGACGTGTATTCAGGTTGCGAGACGTGATATTTGAAGAAGGCTCACCCCACAGAACACTGCCAGATGAACGTGATGGCCTAGCAGCGGACTTATTTGAAGTCCTAGATGTTCCAACGGCAGACGACGTGGATGGTACAGCCAAACTGAGCACCCCAGAGACAATCACCCCAGCCCAGGTACAGCCCGAGACCACAAACTCCACTGACAACACCCCTGCACTTGTACCACCAGCAGCCAACCCTAGATTGCCGATTCAATGCCAACTGGAGCCTCGCCAATCAGCGAGACTTGCAAAACCAACAACGCAGCCAATCAAGAACGCTGACCCTGAGTATGATGCGCCAGAACCTGAAAGCGAAGAAGAAACATTTGCAAGCATGCCCGGCGCTCTAACAATGCATACAGCAGACCCCGATGAGAATTGGGTCCCCAGATCATACTCCGAAGCAATGCGGCATCCAAATTTGTGGAAAGAACTGATAGACAATGAAATTCAAAGAATGCATGAGCGGAAGGTGTGGAGACTAGTTGAATGACCAGAGGGAGCATGAATGATGAAAAACTGGTGGACATTTGCACTAAAGTACGATGCAGCAGGGCGAGTAACCAGCTGCAAAGCACGCCTTGTTGTGAAAGGGTTCTCACAGATACCAGGGGTAGATTACTTTGCAACATATGCATCAGTCATGAAGTACAATCACTCAGGATCAACCTGGCAGCAGGCGCAGTCCTCTACTACAAAATATGGCAAATCAATTACACAAGCATGTACCTGAATGTGTCTACACAGGTCCCTATACTGATGGAGCAGCCCGAGGGCTACGAGATGAGACTGAGCAATGTGTACAAGATGGATATCAATGAAGGCAAACACATCAGAGGAGGGGTGGATGGTGACGGTAGCAATGGCGGGGGAGATGAGGATAGTACCAAGAGCTTGGTGTCACTTCTGGATAAGGCACTCTACGGCACAATGGATGGAGCAAGGAACTGGTGGCGCATGCTCGATGATGACATGAAAGGGCTAGGATAACGAAGGTTGGAAGCAGATCAGTCAGTAAGTGTCAGGTACCGCTAACCTCAGGGGCTTCTTCCAAAGCAAGGGCTTATGAAAGCGGACTAGATGTAGCTAGATACACGCACGCTAGTGCCAGAGAGCGAAGTCTGGGACTAAAAAGGGGTGGTGCTCTGGGGTGCTCCAGGGTGGTCCAGGGTGTCAAAAGGGTTCTGAGGTGTAAAACGAGTGGTCCAGGATGAAGTAGACGAGTCCCGGGATATGACGAAGGGTTTAGCTGAGGCGAGTGATAAGACAAACGGTGGAGGGACTTCAGGAACGAGTGTTGGAACTAGAGAAACGATGTGAATGGGGATCCTGTGAGGTCCGGGACAATAACCAGAGAAACGAGATGAAACCGGGGGTGAAGGCAAGTGTCGAGCAAAAAGGGAGCGATGATGAAGTCGAAGAGGAAACAGAGAACAGGTTCGAGGCCGGTGCTGGTCGAGAGTCGATAAGTCGAGGTGAGAGATTCAAGACGAGACGATAGAGACAAGATTCAAATAAAGCAATAGAGTTTGATGAGACAATTCAAAGGGGACTTAACAATTTGAGGTTTCAAGTCAACGATTCCTGGGTTCAAGGTCACAAATTCACTGGATGCGATGCAGACGATACAAAGTTACGATGGCAGATGTTCAGGTTGTGTGTTATGCAATATCAATACTAATGTACATGTTGGCTAACTACGACTTAAGTATACGATGAGGAGTGACCTGTCCCGGTTGCGTCTGATCAGTCCTGGGGTACTGTATGGGCGTACTGTATGTAGTTCCGGGGTGTATTGCTGGCAGATCTGGGACTGTATGGCGGGGCTTGGCTGTCAGGTCCCGCTGACCTCAGGGGCTTCTTCCAAAGCAAGGCCTTACGGTAGCAGACTGGATATAGCTAGATACACCTAACCTAACGCGACGTGAGGAAGTCCTGGGCGCGGTAAGGAGGATGCTCCGAGATGCTAGGAGCTTTTGGGAGTGTGGACGGTGATCCGGGACGTGGCGCAGGTGCTCCGGGACGAGTTAAGCGAGTTCCGGGGTGCGTGGGGCGTTATCAGGGAGAGTGACGATAGAACGAAGGGTGGATTTATGGGACGAGTTGCTAGAATGGGAAGAGGGTGAGATTAACTGAGGCCGGAGGGGTCCAGGACGCGAACCGGGAAGTGAGACGAAAGGACGAGGCAAAACTGTGAAGACGAAGTGAAACCGGAGAAACGAGACGAGGTTGTCGAGTTGAAGGGGATCCGGGAAACGAGGCGAAACTGTTGAGTCGAGGGGGAAACCGGAGAAACGAGACGATACTATTGAGTGGAAGTGGAGCTGGGAAACGAGGCGAAGCTATTGAGTTGAGGGGAAAACGGAGAAACGAGACGATACTATTGAGTTGAAGTGGAACCGG
>JABAJZ010007187.1:0-10104 GCA_018857265.1 Termitomyces sp. T32_za158 | reverse complement strand
TAGAACTTAGAAAGTCAGGCTTGGTGTAAATATGTACACAGTTTTCTGTGGTTGTCGTAGATGCCAATTTAGATAAGGAACCCGCGTACAGCCGCGTGAACTTGCCTCTGGACTACCATGTCAAATCGCACCATCACTGTCCTCTATTTTGCAGCGGCCTCGACGGCAATCAATATGACTGAAGAGATTGTTCCTCTTCCTGGAGACGTCTCTTTCCCACTTTCATCGCTTGCTGCACTCCTCACCACACGTCATCCAGAGACCACTCTCGGAAAGGTGCTCGAGAGCAGTCAATGGAGCGTGAATGCAGAGATGGTGGATAACCCAGAAGCAACGGAACTGCAGGGAGGCGAAGAGGTCGCTGTAATTTGTCCTGTCTCTGGGGGATGAGTAGATTCGGAGCCTGTTATACTAGTGAGTAAGGGAAAACTCCAACTTAATCCAGTTCTGACTCTTCTTTTTAAAACATTCTCGTTTTCTTATATCAACGTTATGTAGATTCTACTTGTGGATTCAACCGTCGTATATACCCCGTCTCGTCGAACCGTGGCCATCTCTTTTGACACAGCAATCAATAACCTGCTCTTTGCACGTTCGACCCGTGGTTTGACTCATGCAGAACTATTCAGGAAGGAGATATCCGTTGCTGTTAGAGAAGTTGGAGTTTTCAAACTTGTTCGACGTCGACCGCAAGATTAGGACAAGCCGATGCAGACAGTTGTTTTTCTTCTAGATAACCCCCTTGATCAACAACGTTTCCTGCAAGCAGACACTATCCTTCCTGCTCTAGATTTGATTGGAATCGGTGCAGTGGTGCAAATGTGTTAGTGGTCACTTACTTCCATGCTCATTGTCCAATGGCTCTATAGAGGATCGATATCATTCAAAGCTAATGTGCGCTATGTTGTCTACCTAAGAACATTCTTGTCATCAGGAAAAAGACGCCGCCAACACCGTAACCTAGCAATGTCATGAGCTTGTTTCTGGCCGGTCCAAGAACTTATTGGCGAGAACCTCCCAATTGACCCTATTGAAGTGATCTGTCGCAGGACAACCAAACTTTACAACGACCGATGCAAGACCGCGGAGAGTAAAGGAATTCTTTCAGTCGGTTGATAGTGATAAGATGGAGATTTTTACAGGAATCCTTGTTGCAACGAGCGCTCTGATGTCCCCCAGCTACTAAGTCTTTTCTTTCTGAACGTTTTCTTGTCATCACCTTCGTCAACTTCCACTGGGTGTGAATACAACCCTCTCTGCTCACGCGCGCCGCTTCCTTCGCTGCTGCGTTGTGAATGAGACTGTGGAGCTGCGAGTCTGGCAGAGCAGAAGGGAGAGCCGATACCAATGGGGTTGAATGGGAAGGCTTTCTGGAGGATCGGCGTTTCACTTGATCCTGGCGCAAGAGATCTTTCCTCAAAAGTCACTGGTCCATGACGATAAACAATACAGGTTTCTCGACGACTCTAAGCAAGGACTTCAAGGACGTTCCTTGGCCTTTCTTTCAATGCAAGTGCATCATTTATCCAGAGTCGATCCTATTTCATCTTCAAAACGTGTCCGAATCTAACTGCCACAGCTCCTGTTTATTCGCGTAAAGACATTATACTCGTTTGAGCAAGTACCCGTTGGAGCAGGCAGATTTTTGCTTACAGAGCCTATTGGAAAGGCGAGAAACATTGAGGCGTGCTGCATGGTAGTCTGTAAGCTTTGAACTTTGTCACCTTTACCTTACTCTTGGACTGCCTGACACCTTTCTCTAAGAACCGAAAATACTGCTGAAGTTGTTCCGGACAGCAAATTATCGCTGTGGTTCTGGTCATTATTATTGTTGTCCTGTCTATTCTCCAGGCAATGTATTTTTGCCGCTGTTCAAAGTAAATTGAGTGCTAAGGTATTCTGAGTCTTTCTAGGGCCCATTCGTCTCTAGGCATGTATTCTCCGTCACCCAATTTAGCCGCTACGTGCATCTAAATGTACTGGGCGAAATGGTTATAGGCATCGTCAGCCATAGATTCAAGGTTTATACTCTACTTCACCAATCAACATTCATTCTCCTTTTTCATTTACCTTTTTTCCTAGTATCGCGCCGCCACGCATCCGTCTTACGGTTTCAGATGCTTGACAGGGCGTCCTCCTCACTTCCGCCGCGTGGGCGATCAGATTTGGATGGAATTTGCGGTACTAGCCTCCGTAGGATGATTTGACGAACTTCAGCAATAGCGATGCAGACTGACCCGAATATCTCAGAGGAAGAGAATCTTGGCTTGTACTTTGGACGTCAGCTGCCATCTGTACATGAATGCCTGCATGGTGTGGGGCAGTTTGTTGATGATCGAAGGTGGTTTGAGTATCGTGTGATTACTGCTCCGTTTGCACAATTCTATTGACATGCTCGTGCCACGGGTGCTGCCAAATTCCGATGAGGTCGTGGTAAAGTAAGGAGTGTATATAAAAGTGTTGTGATTCAGAATGTCGGCTGTTCCTTCTGATCCCATGTCCGCCGACCTCTGTAATTCCAATCCAGATATCACTGGTATTGGTGTTCGAACCGCCATCTACGCTCAAAACATCTTCAGCTTCTTTCCAGCTGCTCGCGTTCTTTGGGATGGGAAAGTCACACGGAACGAGCTTGCCACCATTGAACAACAATCATCTACCATCCTCATCACTGCCTTTGCTCTTCTCTTCTCAGCCATCATTCAAGCCCGCAGTCTGGGCTTGAGTAACTTCAATGCAGCAATCATCCTTAACCTCAGTTGGATGAACAACACTAATGTTTTCATCTACTTCCTGCTCTATGCTTCTCGTCAACTTGAAAAGAAGCGAGAGGGCCTGGATGGGTTAAGAGCATTGCTCAGAGAAGTGCGCGATGCTCTCAAAGAACCTGTCTTCTGGATTGGCTCATTCCACCTCTCTCTAATGTCAGCTGTGGGATTATGGCTTTGGAGCCAACCTGCAACATTTGGAGGCTCTGGACAGTGTACACAACATGCCTTTGTTATTATCTTTGGCCAAAGAGTTCCACTCTCATCTATAGCCCTACGAGTCTGGTCTCTTGTGGTTTACAGTCTTCTCACAATTCCAGTTCTGAATATGGTCTTCCCTCTTGCTCTTATGCTTGGACCCATCATCTTCTTCCATCATCAAAGGAACAATGTTGCACTGTTTTGGTCAGATGTAACAGCAATGTTTCCTGTTCAAAAGCAGTTGATGATTTTTGTGAAATCAGTTTTGCCTATATTACCAGGGTTTTCTATACTGGCTTGTGTTGTTATTGTTTTACTAGCTGATACTGAACATGCACTCAAAGAAAACAGTATCATGTTAGAAAGCACCAATGGTAGTTGGACATTTGGCCAAACACTTGCAATGCTTTTGCTTCTTGTACCTGCTCGTGATTTCATTGAAGTTCTAATTGAGTGCAGAGAATTGCGACAAAGAATGATAAAAAAACTTGTGGAAAACTTGCAGAAATTTGGATCAGAGGAGGATGCAAAGAATCTACTTATGCAGGACCCTGATGATGATGTGAAAGGCAAGAAATGAGTATTTATTGCAATTTTGAAATTGATTTTCTTCAAAAGATCATGCATTTATAATGGCAGCTGCAAATGGTCATTTTACAGCTGTACAGTGTCTTTATGAGCCTCATAGAACTCAAAGTGGTGGTAAGTAACATGTCATGATGATACTAGTTGACTAACTATAGATATAGGTCAGATGGCATTCTTGATTGCAGCATACCGTGAGCATTTTACAATAGTGAGGTGGTTAGTTAGGCAAAACATAGGCATCAATAATCAATGTAAGAGTTGAAACTGCCTCACCAAAGGCTTTCTTTATTGATAGCTATTTAACTCAATCAACAGTTACTACTTTACTCAAGTCTGCAATCAATAATGGAGATCTGGTCAAGACATTAGCAGAATTGGGTATTGGTATTCAAACCAAGAGTGAGAAACAAATCAATGTATCATCTAATCTGATTTCACATTTTGGTCATATTTAGCTTCAGACTTGGGAAAGGCATTGTTTATTGCAACAGAAATAGGATTGCTTGATGTTGTTAAAACTCTGATAGACTATCAAGATGAACTTTTCAAGGTGAAATGTGAGTTGAATGCTCAATGTCCTTCAATCATGCTTATGATAGTTCCAGCTGAAACTAAGGATAGTCTACTTCACAGAGCAGCAGAATATGGCCAAATAAATATTGTAAAATTTCTTGATGCTAAACATGTTGAATATAACATGCAAAGTATATTGTATTAAAAGCTATAAAGTTCTATAGTACTGATTTATATAACAGATATGGCTGGAAATACTGCACTTCATCTTGCTGCAAATGGAAATGATGAGAGTCATTTAGATGTAATTAGATGGCTTAGAAACAAAGATAATGCTCAACATTGCAAAAGTGAGTGATTTAGAACATTGCTAATTGTTGAATACTAAAACTAGTTTAAAGATGCATTAGAAGAACTACCAATTCATTTAGCTGTAAGACATGGAAATATAAAAGCAGTTGAAGCACTGTATTCATTAGAAAATATTGATGAAACAGGTGAGAATCATGTTGTGATATAAACTATAAAGTATTAATGGTATATTCTTAAGATAAATTTGGAAATACACCATTGCATCTTGCTGCAAATAATGGCAAATTAGAAGTGGTTGAATGGCTAGTTAACCATAGAGCTAAAATGGATAAAACAAGTGAGGATTATCAATAATCAAAATAAATAAATATTTACTTATATTGCATGATAGATGAAAATGAAGAGACACCACTCTTTGTAGCAGGAAAACATGAATACTGGAAAATTGTTAAATTTCTTGTCTCAAGAGGACAGAATATTAATGCAAAAAGTGAGTTATAATACTGAGGCTCTGACAGGCAAAATTGATGAGTTATAAGATAAAAGCAGTGATACACTCCTTCATAATGGAGCTAGAACTGGAAACTTGAAAGCTGTAGAATGGCTAGTAAACAATGATGCTGATATCAATGCAAAAAGTAGGAATTGTACATCTAAATATTAAATATGCTGAGTTGACTTCTAGATGGTAACAATGAAACACCTTTGCTTACAGCAGCAAAATCTGGTAAATTGGGAATTTTGGAGTTTCTTGCTTCAAAAGAGAAGAATGTCCATGTAACAAGTGAGTTGTCAGCATCAGAGACCTCTATATTAGTATTTATAATATTCAGGAAAATCTAAAACTATAGAACATAATATAGAAGGAATGAATGAAGATTTACAAGCTATAGAATGGCAAATTAGAAATAATGCTGAACTAGATATAACAGGTGAGGATTTCTGAATGGTTTGACACATTAAATTTGTTATTGTCTGTTAGAAGATGATGACAGAACACTGATTACTTTTGTCAGCAACATCCAGAACATCGGGCAAAAAAAAGTTGTTCATGTCAAAAACATATATTACTGCAAGAGGTGAGCTATTAAACTTGCATTCAGACAACAATCTTAGCTTTGAAAGACAACTATAAAAACACTGCACTTCACTTGAGTGCAGGAAATGGACATTTAGACATTGTCCAATGGTTAATTGACAATGGAGTAGAAATTAATGCAACAAGTAAATATCTGCTTATTGCAGTGTTCACATGCTGACAACTTTTATTTCAGATGACAACAAGGCAACATCACTTTTAAGAGCAGCTAGATTTGGAAAAATAGAAGTGGTAAAACTCTTAGCTTCAAAAGGACAAGATGTAAATACAAGAGGTAAAAACTTCTTCAGTTCAACTTTATATATAAATGTTAACAATATTCAAGCTAAGGATCAAAATACACCACTTCATGTGAGTGCAGAGAATGGACATCTAGACACTGTTCAGTGGTTATTTGAGAATGGTGCTCAAATAGATGCAAGAAGCAAGGCATATCTTTATTACAACTATGTTTATTAATCTTTTCATCTAGATGAAAGCTATGGAACACCACTACATTCAGCAGCCTGGTTTGGAAGGTTAAATGTTATCAATTTCTTGATTTTGAAAGGTCTAGACATCAACATAAGAGGTGAGGCTATTAAACTTTCATCTAGACAGAAATCTTAGCTTTTAAAGACAACTATAAGAATACTGCACTCCATTTAAGTGCAGGAAATGGACATCTAAACACTGTTAAGTGGTTAATTAAAAATGGAGCTCAAATTGATGCAAAGAGTAAAATATGTTCTTCTTGCAAATGCTTATATACTGATATTTAGTTTTAGATAACAATCAAGCAACATCACTTTTAAGAGCAGCGAGATTTGGAAAACTGGAAGTGGTAAAATTTTTGGCTTCAGAAGGACAAGATGTGAATACAAGAGGTAAAAAAACTCTTTCAGTTCAACTTTATACATAAATGTTAATAATATTCAAGCTAAAAATCAAGATACACCACTTCATGTGAGTGCAGAGAATGGATATTTAGACATTGTTCAGTGGTTAGTTGAGAATGGAGCCCAAATGGATGCTAGAAGTAAAACATGTGCTCATTATAATGTTTAAATGCTGACATTTAATTCCAGATGACAATGAAGCAACATCACTTTTAAAAGCAGCAAAATTTGGAAAACTAGAAGTGGTAAAACTTTTAGCTTCAAAAGGACAAGATATTAATACAAGAGGTGAAAAACTCTGTTCAATTTACTTGATATACAGACATTTACAACATTAAAGCTAAAGATCAAAATACACCACTTCATGTGAGTGCAGAGAATGGACATCTAGACACTGTTCAGTGGTTATTTGAGAATGGTGCTCAAATAGATGCAAGAAGCAAGGCATATCTTTATTACAACTATATTTATTAATCTTTTCATCTAGATGAAAGCTATGGAACACCATTGCTTTCAGCAGCATGGTTTGGAAGATTAAACATTATCAAATTTTTAGCTTCCAAAGGTCAAGAAATGAACACAAGAGGTGAAACTGTGAACTTAAATTTCAATAGATTACAATGTTGATACATTTGACTAGATAAATTTCAGAATACTGCACTTCATTTAAGTGCAGGAAATGGACATTTAGAGACTGTTCACTGGTTAATTGAAAATGGAACTTATATTGATGCTACAAGTAAGACATGCACTTGTTGCAATGCTCAAATACTAAAATTTAGTTTTAGATGACAATCAAGCAACATCACTTCTTAGAGCAGCTAGATTTGGAAAACTAGAAGTGGTAAAACTCTTAGCTTCAAAAGAACAAGATGTGAATACAAGAGGTAAACAAACTCTATTCAGTCCAACTTTATATATAAACGTTAACAATATTCAAGCTAAGGATCAAAATACACCACTTCATGTGAGTGCAGAGAATGGACATCTAGACACTGTTCAGTGGTTAGTTAATAATGGAGCTCAAATGGATGCAAGAAGCAAGGCATATCTTTATTACAATTATATTTACTAATCTTTTAATTTAGATGAAAGCTATAGAACACCACTGCTTTCAGCAGCCTGGTTTGGAAGGTTGAACATTATAAAATTCTTAGCTGCAAGAGGCCAAGGAATAAACACAAGAGGTGAGACTGTAAACTTGTATATTGCAATGCTAATACATTTGACTAGATAAGTTTCAGAGTACTGCACTTCATTTAAGTGCAGGAAATGGATACCTAGACACTGTCAAGTGGTTAATTAAAAATGGAGCTCAAATTGATGCAAGAAGTTGTGCATGTTTCATCTTGCAAATGCTTCAATACTAACGTTTAGTTTTAGATAACAATCAAGCAACATCACTTCTAAGAGCAGCTAGATTTGGAAAATTGCAAGTGGTAAAGCTCTTGGCTTCAAAAAGACAAGATGTGAATACAAGAGGTAAAAACTTCTTCAGTTCAACTTTGTACACAAATGTTAACAATATTCAAGCTCAAAACCAAGATACACCACTTCATGTGAGTGCAGAGAATGGATATTTAGACATTGTTCAGTGGTTAGTTGAGAATGGAGCCCAAATGGATGCTAGAAGTAAAACATGTGCTCATTATAATGTTTAAATGCTGACATTTAATTCCAGATGACAATGAAGCAACATCACTTTTAAAAGCAGCAAAATTTGGAAAACTAGAAGTGGTAAAACTTTTAGCTTCAAAAGGACAAGATATTAATACAAGAGGTGAAAAACTCTGTTCAATTTACTTGATATACAAACATTTACAACATTAAAGCTAAAGATCAAAATACACCACTTCATGTGAGTGCAGAGAATGGACATATAGACACTGTTCAATGGTTAGTTGAGAATGGAGCTCAAATCAATGCAATAAGTAAAGAATATGGTCTTTGCAATGTTCAGTATCCTTATATCTTCATTAGATGACAAAAAAGCAACACCACTGCTTCAAGCAAAACTATCTAGAAATTTAGAGGTTGTAAACTTCTTAACTTCAAGGCAAGAATGAGGCTGTGCTTGACTAAAAGCTTGAAAATCTCATGGCTAGATACACTATGTGATATACAGCTTATAAGACAACAAGTAATAATATTACAATCCAGTTACATTGCAATTATAGCTTGATACATCAACCATAGTTTCTTTTTAAGATTTATAAAGCTGTACATTGATTTTTCATGTTAGAATCTGAATTGAAAAGTCTAAATGAATACTAATTATATAATTTTTTGATTTATAGCCAGTAAATATGTAATTAAAATATATGTGTCAAATTAAATCTGCCTTCTTTATATGCAGATTTACTGCAATAAGGTATGAGCCCCAGCCTACAGGCTCATACTCATCAGACCACTCTTGCTCTGTTTTTGAATATAGAATATTGCCAAACTCATCTCAACATTCCAGACTCTCACAACTTTTATGCCTTGCAGCTTTAGCCTATTTGCTTATTATAGATGACATCATAACAGTTTCTGGATTGCTAGATTAAATTCACTATCATCAAATATGTAAAGTAAAAAAAACAAGTTTAATTTTTCTAACTGAATCTATATGTTTATCATAACTCATACCTCTGCTACCGCTTCATTTGATTTTTGTGCTACATTTTATATTTTTGATTAATTTTTTTTGTGTTTCTTTATGTTTTAGAACTTTTTACCTGTTTTAGTACTCTACCACCCTCTCTATTAGCACAGCTCCTACTGCACCATTTACTATTTTAGCACCAGTTTTTTATGCATTAAAAATAGCTGATATACACTCCTTTTTTCATTGCTGCTCTATTTTTTATTGACAATTTTAGTACTTAGCTACTCTCTAGCTAACTGTGGACAGTCAATTTTCAGTTGAAAAAAGACGATGAGGCTCCACATGCTCAGCACCTGAAATTGCTACACTTTGATCATCTTAGTGCTTATAACATTTCCTAGCACTTATAAACTCTTTTTAGCTTTTACCTATGTTTCTTAGCACTCACCAACTCTCTTTAGTGCCTGCTGATGCCTCTTAGCACTTATCAATGTTCTACAGCATGTTTTTCACTATTTGAGCTATGAACTGCAAATCTGAAGAGGCAAAGTGTCTGGAACAGGGGACACAACATTGCTATCTCTCCAAGTAAGTGTGGTAATCATTCATGGATGCAACTTCCTTCAACTTAGATAGAGCATCTTGAATCTATTTGAGCATACCTGAAAATGGGAGCTGTCAGATATATGGATATAGCCTTTTGATATTTTTATCAACCGACCTTAGCTCAGTTGGTAGAGCGTGAGACTGTAATGGTTGCCACTCATATCTCAATGTCACCTGTTCGATCCAGGTAGGTCGGATGCATACTATTTGGTTGTTTTGTAATTTTGTTTGTCGTAAAAGTGGCCTTTATCTCTCCTGTAACTCAATGGTGATTCGATAACTGTTTCCAACGATGCCACCATCGAGCAATTTTAAGGGAAAAGGCGTCAGTGTCAGCTCTTTCCTCGATTTGAAAGGGGAAATCGCCAGGCAGGAGGCGGAATTTGCGAAGACCAAGGCTGCTGGAAAGTATGTTGTAGGCGTAAAACGGCCAGACAAGGTATGAGAGCTGCCTCCAGCATGCCTTACCGACATTGACCTGTTTTAGAAACCCACAGTCTGGGCGAAACAAAATAAGGGCCTCAAAACTCGGGCCGCTCGAGATGTGGA
>JABAJZ010007186.1:0-10116 GCA_018857265.1 Termitomyces sp. T32_za158 | reverse complement strand
AGATTTCAAGAAAATTTACCAAGCTTCTATACATATAAAACTGTGGCATTGATTGGCATCGAAGTCGAAGCTTCCTGCTGACAGGGAAAATGGCCATCAGCCCTGCACAAACTAACCATTTTGATTTTAATTGCGATGCGCCTCAGGCGCCTGGGGCGGTTGATGCGTAGTTGGGCGGGCGCTAAGTCTCGTGATGTCACATGGTGCGGCAGGTGACTTGCCGCCTCGTGGTCGCGTGCTTCCGTGTGTGCGTGTGTGTTGCCTTCGTGCTGGAAACTGGCTAGAATGACGCGGCAACCAGACCAAGGCTCATCAACGTAATCTATTGACCCCCAAACACGGATATGTCCAACGTCCTGTCGTTCGCCTGTCCATTGTTCCTCTGGAATGGTCCCTGGGTGACGAGATGAGGGAAGTCGATTCTCAACATAGTCTGCAAAAGCCCAAGCTTCAGCCCACCATTGAGTATGGAGCCCTGAGTCAATAAGCATAGCACGAATAGCAGCTGTGGTGATTCCAATTGAACGTTCGGCAGTACCATTAGATGCAGATGAGTATGGTACAGTGGAATCAAATATTAACCCCTCTTCATGGAAATACTCTTTCCACAGCATGCTGTGGAACTCAGGTGCATTATCAGTTCGAACAAATACCATCAAATGGCCAGTAATTCTTTTGGACTCGGCTTTATAGACCTTGAGCGCTTGGAGGACTGTTTCCGCATGTTGATTATGGAGGAAGAAGGTATGTCTGTGTGAGGTGCCTCGATCATGAAATTTCATTGTGTATAACATGCCGCCGGCAGACTTTACACGTGCAGGACCCCACAAGTCAATGTTGGTAGGGCGAAGTGCAACCGTTTCATGGAATGGGTGATCATCATATGGACGTTTCTTCATATTTGTGATGATACAATCCTCGCATTGCCCTGCAGGGTTATCTTTTGTGATTGACAGACCGTCAACTAGTTTTGATGCTTCCTCGATGCGGGATACGCCGAAATGGGAGAAGCGTCGATGTCAGGTGGTAATGCTTGCAGGGCTTTGGAGTGAACGAGCGGTCAGGGCCATAGGTACAGGGGTGGTGAACAATCCTGAGATGAGATACATTCCATCCTTAAGAGAACCAGCAAATACTTCTGATTTATTGAAGAAGAACCTGACTTTCTTTTCTCCAAAGACAGAGTGCCAACCTCCGACATCTAGTTTACTTATCAAGATGAGATTAGCAGTGACGTCGGGTGCATGCAAGGCATCCTTGAATACGAGTGTGTGTTCTCTCCCATTGTGGATTACTTGGATTATGACGTTCCCAATTCCTAGAATCGTGAAGCTCGCACCCTCTTTGGACGATTGTCCCACCAGTTTAGCGACTGGCTTATAGTCTACAAACATGTCTTGGGACTTAAAGAAATGGGTTGTGCATCTGGAATCAGCGAAGGTGCATGAGTTTAGGGTTTGTAGATTTCCCGTCACAAGGGCTATGCGTTTTATTAACGGTTCGTTCTCCTTATAGAAAGAGTCAATGATGTGCGTAAGATCGGATTTTTTGTTGGTATCATTGTCTTGGGTGACCAAAACTGATAGCGCAAAGTGACCACCTGATTGGATGACATCTCTGGATGATGTGAAGTTTGCTATAGGAAGTGATGCTTTTCACTTTCCCCTCCACCACGGAGGGTATTGACCTTGTTTCCCACCGCCTTCCTGGAAGCAGTCTGCTTGTAGGTGGCCAGTCCTTTCACAGTTTGAGCACTTCTTATTGGAGTTAGATTGGTTCTTTGACAGGCTGTTTATCTGTGCCTGGAGGGCATGGATTGTAGTTTCAAGTGCTTTTACTGCGCTATTACTAGGGTCGCTTGAGTTCCCTGATCCGGATCGATTTGCGATTCATTCCCCATGGGTAGTCAGGGTATGAATAACTTTGATAAGGTTTTGTTCTCTGTATAACGTAGACACGACGGGGTCCCACGATTTAGGGATTGAATCAAGTAGTTTTGTAACGAATCTTTCATCATTGATGTTGGCTCCAGCATCATTAGCAGCCTTTCGGAGAGTGCACATCTTCTCGATATGACCTCCATCACCAGCAACTTTTCCTCCATTGGAGAATTTGCATCTAGCTAGTTCCTCCTCTTTCATATTATGCAATCTCTTGCTTCCTTTCCCATACTGCATTTCCAGGAACATCCATGCTTCGTGAGAAGTGGCGTCAGAGTTCATGCCAGATCCCGATATATCATTGATGTTAATTAGGATCAACAATAGCGCAACACTTTCACGGAGTTCATATTTGAGTTCATTCAGGTACGTGAGTGAACTGGAGTTGCAGCTTCTGGGATCGTAATTGGGCGAGGGCTGACTGATGAGTCCTCATCAGATTTGCACAGGGAGTTAGGGAGAATAATTTTGTTTTCCCAGTAGTTGAGAAGTCCACGAGGTTTTCCATGGGTGATCATCTGGATCCTCCAGCTAGGGTAATTCTCGTGCCCTCGGCATTTAAGTTCTTCAGGTAAGGAGAAAGGAAGTAATATGCTGGTGCTCGACATGGCAAGGGTCCAATAGTTATTGTTTGAGTTGTTGAGGGGTTTAGGTTGTGGTTAAAGATCTGAATATGATTATCTAGTTTACTGAGGTACGGGGCCCATAACCTGTTGTAAATAGACGAGAGTCAGAATAATACTCAGAGTAACCACATAGTGGTAAACAACTGTATTAAACTCTACCTGTTGTAAATAGACGAGAGTCAGAATAATACTAGTAGAGTTGTAAGTAAGAGAGTGGGGATTATAAACATAAAGAGACACACCTCAGAGTAACCACGTAGTGGTAAACAACTGAGGTGTGTCGACTATGTGAGTAGCCAAAAATTATAAGTATTACTAATCGAGATGGAAATGGGAAGTATGATGAAATAACATAGGCAAGAGTACGATCACCAACACGACACATGTCAAGGTCACCCGCAACAAAGTGAAGGAGGCCATATACCGATATAGCACAAAGAAAGCACCAGGTATGAGTCAGCCATTAGCTGCAGAGGAAATGAAATTGTACATTTCACTCCTTCGTTCATACATTTGTATCATCAGAATAAAGAAATAGGAAAATTTTGAAATTATTTTGAAATAAAGAATTATTGAACCTAGACTAAGTACACACATGATGTGATGGGATATATGCAAAGTCCGAGAACGCTGCATAGGGGTTGCGACCACTTCGAGAAAGAACCCAAGTGGGCGCAGCATGTGTCTACAAAGCCAGGTAAGACTCGTTATATAGAACATGATCTTGATGAGAGAAAGTTCTGGATGTGGGTGGGTGGGTAACAAAAGAATGCGATACAAGATGATAGTACAAGTTAAAGAGTTAAGCAATTGTGACTGTGACACTCAGTCATAAAACCCGTTCCGCATTCAGTCCGAGGCTCCTTCTGCGGACTAACATTTCACTCCTTCGTTCATACATTTGTATCATCAGAATAAAGAAATAGGAAAATTTTGAAATTATTTTGAAATAAAGAATTATTGAACCTAGACTAAGTACACACATGATGTGATGGGATATATGCAAAGTCCGAGAACGCTGCATAGGGGTTGCGACCACTTCAAGAAAGAACCCAAACTGTAAGCCGAACGAGAAGGTCGCCCATTGAATACGCAGTAGAAGATCACCCCCTTGGAGCGTAGTCGGCATTCTCCATATATCCCTCCATGATTGGTCTCAACAACTCAATGTACATCGGAGCCAGAATTTCCAACGACCGCCAATAGCGAAGAAAGGCGTCGGAAGTCCATCTACCCAAAACCTTCACCACGTCGGGGGGAACACCAGAAAGCAGTAAATGAGTGGTACCGCCAATACGAAAACAATGACCTGTAACCCTCTGTAAAGAATTTTGTTTGAATATCTTGTTAATGCGGCCCAAAAACTTGTTTTGTGTCAAGGGGAGCCTCCTTCCCGCCGTATTTGTGTACATAACCAAAAGATCCTCTACTTTCTCATGATTATACTCTCTGTGTCAAGTTATAGCGCCGAGTGGGTCAAATTCCTCTTGTCAAACAACTACGACGTCTTCGCCTTTGGTTCCACCCATCTTAGTATTCGGCAGGCGCACTATAGTCGTGTACTCGTGTGTCGTTGCACCCCTAAGGTCTGACCAAGATGGGAAAAGTGTCGGATCAAATTTTTCTTCACTCTTTGACAAAAACTCGCCTAGTCTGATCTGAGCCCAGAAACACATGACAGCTGTAAAATATACGCAAGTATCCAAAGACGTTGACAAGTCCAGTCCTGCCTCCAAAGCTCGGAGCATTTTTGTCGATACAGGTGGACGAGGAGGTTTGATCGAAGAAGGAGGCCGCTCATTTTCTACTCCTTTTATTACGTATTCCAGTTGTCGACTTCTTGTGTAACCATAGCCATTCTGTATGTGCCAAGCTTGAATTGCGTCACATTTTGCTGCCACTGTTTTACCCGCAACTTTTCCAGCAAACGAGGCCGCGTATTCGCATATCAAAGTATCCGAAACAGGTAGGATGGAATGAATAGGGATGGAACGTAATGTGCAGTATGCCAAGAATTGTTTAATCGAAGCGGCATATCTTGACCCTGTTGATTTCTTCCATGCTTTGCCGATAGTTCTGAGGACCTCCTCACTGAGCAAAATTCATTTGTCTGTAGATATCATGTTTTTTCTCATCCTTGTTTTGGAACTATACTTTGTGCAGCTCCCAGAAGATGTAGTGACTGGTAATCTATGAACTGAGATGCGGCCCGCCGGTTTTTGTGGAGAGACTATAACCTGAGCGTTGTCAAGACGTATGGTTGGAATGA
This sequence comes from Termitomyces sp. T32_za158, assembly GCA_018857265.1. NCBI lineage: Eukaryota > Fungi > Basidiomycota > Agaricomycetes > Agaricales > Lyophyllaceae > Termitomyces > Termitomyces sp. T32_za158. The sequence goes on along the minus strand of JABAJZ010007186.1, from coordinate 5,281 downwards.
CCTTTGATTCAAACAATTGAGAGACGTGCTCACGCGCCATATTCTCTAGAAAGTAAGTCAAGCCGGTTGACATATCAATTGAAGAATGTAAGGACGAAAACTGAAGGATGATCAAAGGAAGAATGACGAAGAATGATTAAAGAAGAATAACGAAAGGGGGTCTGTAATTTTGTCTTATATAACTGTTTCCTATTCGAACCCCTATAAACAGAAAACTCCTATACAATTCATATGTGTGCGTAGTTGTATGCGTAGCGTAACTATTGTATGTAGTGTAAACGGAAGCTGTCGTTCAGTCTGCTGGTAACGCAGTGTAAGAAATCGATGGCGAAACAAATGGGCGCAAATAATCTGGAATGGCTGGAGGAAAAGGATAAAGTAGTCTTCGCGAAGGAAATTTACCTCTCAATGGGGCATCCACGAGATTCTGATTGGTGGGTATCCATTTCATGGTAATCCAAATGCTAGAAGATTGGAAGTTTGAGACTATATTTCTAAGAATGAAATTAGCTGCCGAGTTTCTGGACCTCCCCGCTGCCAGAGCCCCCACACAGCCTACATTGTCGGAGTGAACGATGATGTGTAAATTGTCCATTTTGGACGAAATAAACGTGCGGACCGCCAGATCGATAGCCACCATCTCAGCCCAACCTATTTTGCGGTCAGGAGAAGCCCATCCCGGTAATAGTTTCCAGGCCAACCATTTCCCGTTCAAGACCAGACCTATTCCCCAAGAGGTAGATGCGTCGACATGAACAATCATATCACATGGGTCCGGTGGTTTAGTTATCGTTAAGGAACAGTCGGTTGAAGATAAAATGATAGTCCACCATACAATGTCATCCAAAACGGCAGGAGTTATGCGATGCTTAATCCATTTGGAAGCATCAGGACCAAACCCAGCGCGGAACCGATATAAAGAAGGGAGATGAGAACGCCCTTCAGGGATGACGAGAGTGACATGATTCAAGGTCCCAATCAATGATTCTACCATCTGTCTCAAAACGAAGGCACCAAGCTTCCACGGTTCCAACTTCGCCAGATACTTTTCGCATTTGGCCAAAGGAAGAGCCACCGTCTTATTCTGCAAGGACCACTCAAAACCGATGTATGTGAACGTTTCCGCAAATGGGACGAATTTATCAGGGGCCCATGGCCAGCCCAGTTTATCCGCTGTAGACCATATCAGTTCTTTCGAGTATTTATAATACTGTGTGCCGTCCTTGTGACGATGTAAGTAGCGGAAGAAAATAAAATCATCAACCCATTTTAGCAATGCCTCTATTCCTCTGGTCTTGAAAATATAAACCATTGTGTCTGCTACCCAACCGAAGATACCAGGTGCAGGGGAAATACCAAAGTTTAAATGATGGTCCAATACTACCTCGCCGTTTAGAGATAAAGCTGTAAAAAGGTGTTCTCAAGGCCTAGTGGGTATGATCCAAAAAGCAGATTCGACGTCGAATACCGCCACCTGCGTTCCTGGAGGAGCATCCGCCACCAGCAACCAGCATGCGGAAAAGGAACCCCAATTACACTGGAAGCGCTTAGCATCTATACAAGCATTAACAGAACTGATGTCGGGCAAGTGCCGAGGGTATGAATGATCCACAGTAATACGGAGTTTACCCCGTGCTGATTGTATGACATTCAAGGGCGCTGTGCGATAATGACCGAAAAGACTTCGTATAAGAGCAGGAGGGTAACCGACTGAAACGCGACCTAATTCGCGTTCCTTATCATATTTTGAAATGACAAAAGCGTGATGTTCAGGAGTTTTGTAGTGATTAGGCGGGGAAAAGGTATCATCTAAGGTAAATGTATCTAGGCCTAGCGAGAAAACGAATTGTAATCCTTCAATAACATGCGAGAATTGATCCAAGGCATCCGTAAGACGTAAAGCTTCTATCCACTTCTCAACCTTGAGGGGCGTCATAACCGGGAAGAAAGTATCAAGCAGTGCACGATTGAGCTGAGTGCTGGCCATCCCCGCAGAGTGAACAAGCGTGGCGGTGGGCACAATTTGCGGAAGCGCAGGAATGGGGACCGTTGTATGCGAAGCAGTAGCTATTTCCGTCAGGGTCGGACCACCTCCCGTTGGTCCTGCGCAAAATCTTTCCTTGTTTGGTGCAGCTACCGAAGTGGTGGTCATCGTTACCACAGACCATGCATTTGATGGTGCGATGGGACTGGTCTCGACCCGAGTTGTCATATGGGAATCTACAACCGCCTCGACCACCTCGTCTGGACGAGAAGCCACGATACGACGACGCTTCCAACGAGGACCGAAAGGACTGACTGGAATGAAAGGAATTCGAAGTGGAAGAAGGTGCATGAAACCCAGAAGACTTCTCGGCCGAAGCTGAACCATCACCAAACAGCAAATTGGAAGGCTGATTTAAGGTGCGACGAATACTATCGGTCATGAAATCTTGTAATTTTTTCTCGTAGACCAACTTGTGCCAATCATGGACACTGACCGCACCACCACTTTGTAGGTAGGCGTGCCAGATATAGATATCATAAGCGAGGTACACTAAAAAATGATCACCGAAATTGTGACAATGTTGAATACGATCGTAGTGGGTCTCGAAAGAATTTGCAATGGATTGAGCCGTGGGTCCCCCAACCTGACCTTCAGGCCCAGCCTTAAGGCAATGACGGATGACTCAGACTAGTGTCTTCGAGGCTTGCATGAATTCGTAAGCGGAGATGTGACGCTCCTTACTCAGATCGAATTTAGCCGAAGAGACTTGGAGCTCTCCAGAAGAAGTGAGGGAGAGTGCCGAATCACCATGTCGGTTCGAAGCAGTCAAAGCCCTGTGACAAGCGGCATTTGTGAGCAGACGTATGTAGTCCATCCTGCATTAAAGACACGCTGTATATGCAGGGGGATGGGCATAACATTTGGATCGAGCTCCGTGGAAGATACGGGAGGAGCCCCTAACAAGGGCCGGGAGCCAGAAGCCACAGGCACGGAAGGTAAGGCATGAATGACAGGGACAGCGCTTCCAGGCGTAAAGCTAGGCTGGGACGAACTTGAAACTGCAGGCAAAGAACCCTGGAAAGTGGGTGTAGGGGCGACAACCCGAAGAGGAATCGGAGCCGGTAACTGTGTAAAGGCTGTAGCGGGGTGAGTACAGGTGTAAAAACCCCAATAAGGAAAAAAAAAAAAAGCACCTGACGTAAAGGCAGGGCCAGCCGTGCAAAGAGAACCAGAAGAGGGTTCAGGCGCTAAAGGCGGGGGAGGTACCGCAGATGTGGACATCCCCGTAGCGGGGTGAAGCGTAGTATGAGAAAGAGATGACACCGGGATAGGCGCTGGGGGTGCCGAAGAGGCGGGAGCCGAAGAGGCTGGCAAGACCTGGGAAGCAGGAAGAGAAGAAACAGGAAGAGAATGTGCTACACTGGCACCAAAGGTCTTTAACAGATCTACCAGAGCAGACCGGGACAATGTAACCGATTCATTCTGGATGCCGGGAATGGATTGGAGGAAGCCATCAACTGAAGTAGTACCAGGATTGCGAGAAGATGGAGGCGGGTGTACCATGGTAGGAGACTTGTGAGGGGGACCATGAGCCCCCCTTGTAGGTGTCCCGGGAAGGGGCTAGGGAGTGCGAGGATTCTGGCCCGGGCGAAGAGTGCGACGAGGGGTGAAAAGAGTGGTGGGGGTGACTTGGTTTTGTAAAGTATTGGGGGGAGCGAGCATACCCGGAGGGGGGGCCACGAAGGCAGCACCTTGAGTGGAGTCATCGAATACGGTTTCGGACCCCAAAGTCGGAGGTCGGATACCAGGACCTACGTCAGATTCTATGCGCTGGGAGGGAGAACCGGCGAACCCGGCGGGGTTCCCATGGTTCTCAAGTTCTTCGTCGAAATCCCCAGCCTCAGGATCAGGGTGTTCAGCGTCCTCAGAGTCGTCCTCCTCCCCTAGGGAGCGTAAGGAAGTGCGTTTTCCACGAGACTTAAAGGGTAAGGGAATGGAGTTTGTACGAGAATCGCGCTGGGAGCGCGTGCGGGGGCGTAGAGGAACAGAAGAAGAGGAATCCGAGGTGGTCTCAGAGGACGAGGCCGAAGTAGACATACTAGATAGCCAAAGGAGGAGTGAGGACAAGGAAAGAAGGTGAAGAGGTAACACAACCCAAAGAACACCAAGTAAGGTAACAAAAGAATGCGATACAAGATGATAGTACAAGTTAAAGAGTTAAGCAATTGTGACTGTGACACTCAGTCATAAAACCCGTTCCGCATTCAGTCCGAGGCTCCTTCTGCGGACTAACAAGTTGTTATACCAACCTTCACTTCACATTGCTTACCTAAGATACGATTAACATGCAAGCTTTTTTCTGGATGTCATTACTACATAAGGCAACCAAAATTCCTAGGATTAATCAGATTAAGGTGGATTTCTGTTTACTGCTCCTTATTTGTGTGTTCTGCAAAATTTAACTTGTTTCTTCTTGAAATTCTCAGAATGTACTCAGATTTATAGTTGAAGCCAACTCAACAGACTTTCTATGTCTTTGAATTTTTAGTGAGGGCTGAACTCTGAGATACTCCATATAGTATATCTAATCTGTTGGATAATCAATCTTAACTCAATTCTGCCAACAATTAAGATGAGCTACATGATCCATGCCTTTGGCATGAGCATTGCATAGCTTGTTGAAGGCAAATGCCTGCATCACTGAAGCTCTCTAGGCCCTTGCTTGCTAAGATTACTTACTATCCACCTGCATGATGTTTTCAATGCAATCCACGCTGATCCAGACAACTCTCCTCTTTTTCGCAACCAAAAAGTGAACTTTTTACACAATCCAGGGCATTGCATTTTTATGCCGATTGGTCATGGTTTCCTTCTAAAACTTCAAAAAATTTCTCAGTACAAACAAAATTGGAGTCCCCATACACGGAATGGGTTTATCTTTCCTACACTGTAATTACTTAGCACCCAACAGAACAATCTTGAAAACTTGATTAATGAACAAAAAACAGCCTGTATGATGTCATCATACACAAAATTAATTTTCACTGAATTTTTGAGGTGGGTTTCCGACTAAATTTTGGGTCGCTTTTTGGAGGGAGTTGAAATTGCGGTCACGACAGACCTTTACGTTCGTTGCACAACAGAGGGTTCTTCACACGTCTCGCAGGCAGGCTTATACCACCTCAGCCAACCCTTGGTTCGCATTGGAACGTGGCCTAACGTGGCACGCTAAAAAAACGCCGGCGCCCGATCAAATGTTCAAAATTGTTCTAAACCCGATCGACGTGCAGTGAC
>JABAJZ010007185.1:0-10126 GCA_018857265.1 Termitomyces sp. T32_za158 | reverse complement strand
CGCGTCCCGGACCCCTCCGGCCTCAGTTAATCTCGCCCTTTTCCCATTCTAGCAACTCGTCCCATAAATCCACCTTTTGTTCTACCGTCACTCTCCTTGATAACGCCCCCAGCGCCCCGGAACTCACTTAGCTCGTCCTGGAGCATCTGCGCTACGCCCCGGACCACCGTCCACACCCCCAAAAGCCCCTAACATTTTGGAGCATCCTCCTTACCGCGTCCAGGACTTCCTCACATCGCGCTAGGATAGGTGTATCTAGCTATATCCAGTCTGCTACCATAAGGCCTTGCTTCCGAAGAAGCTCCCGAGGTCAGTGGGACCTGACAGTATTGGTGAAGAGTCCTGGGACTGTATGGGAGTCCTGACTTGCAGAGCCTCTATTGAAGCGGGCGGCACATTGAGATCATCATATCAATGGTGTCTGATGGCAGCTGGTGGGTCTAGGTGCCAGGTGTGATCGCTGGAGTGATTGCCTGGTGATGCAGGTGATGCAGGTGATGCAGGTGATGTGGGTGATTGCAGCGCCACAGGATCAGGTAGGGTTGATGCGGGTGATTGCGGCACCATAGGATCAGACAGGGTTGATGCAGTGATTGCCAGAGGTCAGGGTCACTGGGGTGGGGGATGTGTGCGCTCAAGAAGGCAGGGCAGCTGGCAGGAAAACTGGGGGAAAGCGTGGGGGTTGGACAAGGTGTCCTGGGGTCGCATGGTGTGCTTCAGAGATGGGTCGTGACACAACCTCGGCCTCTGGATCTAATTAGGGATTCAACTCCCACCGAGATTTTTGTGTCCTTCTCTTCATACTCTTCCTCTTCTGCTTCTCTCCATCCCATTTTCTTACTTTTTGTTCTAGTTCACTCTTGTCGACTGATCACTGTCTTTGCTTGTTTGTTGACTAGTTCCTTCAGGGTCTCTTTCCCTCATTTTACTCACTCTGAGCGTATTAATTATATTTTACACTGCTATATAGGCAACAAAAAGAAAAAAATATTATGACCCAGCCTGACCTCGTTTTTTACGGTGCCCCACCTGCCTGCCCTTGAGCCCCAGCCACCACCCCTCATGCCCCAGCCACTGGCCCTTGTGCCCCACCTGCTGGCCCTCGTGCCCTGTTTACCCCCAGACCAAACTCTGCCGCTATGGCCTCCCGGACAATCTCCACAATTTTCTCCACTGATGGCGAGTCCTGGAGCCCATCTATGAAGGCCTCAAGCCAGGACCCAGGATTGAGAAGGTTGCAATGGCAATGGACTGCCAGCAGTCGCCCTAGCCATGCCACCTCCTGCGCCAGCCCCAAAGGTAAGTCTGCCGATGCGGCCTCCTCCATGACATACGACACCTCTGAAGACAACCCATCGAGGAGCAAGCAATGCTCCCGGGCCCAGGCTGAATTGAACAAGTCAGCAGTCACCACAGCAAGACCAGGAACACCTACTAAGGGCATTGTCACGTGCTTCCACCACCTCGCACAGCAACCATTCATGCTGCCGACCCTCCAGCTCATGCACCTCTTGCAGACCCTGCACTAACTCGTTGATCTCTGCCGCCGTGATAACTGTGGGACCTGCCGCCTCCCCCAAACCTGCTGCTTGCACCAACTGAACCTGTAGCCTGTCTACCTCATCCTGAGCCTCACGTCGCTCCTGGAACTCATCCTGCTCATGCAGTAACAAATCACATGCATGCACCACTTTGTCCCACTTGCGCCTCACCCGGCCTAACTCCTCCTCCCACTCTTGGGCTAGCGCATAACCCCATACTCGCTCCCGCCACAACTCCTCCACCTCCAACTTCCATTGCGCCGCCTCTGCCTAGGCCTCCTCAAGCCAAACTTGCAGAACCCTGATTAATGGCAGGAGATGCCCCGACACAGGCAAGAAGACATGCGACGCCGATGGGCCAGCCTTGGCGACAGGGTGCACGGGGGATGCGTGACGGCAAACCCGCCTAATGGGCCCTGATGCTGGCACCGCATTACACTTACCCTTATTGACGCGAGGGCCCGTGGAGGTGACCGGGGCAGACAACGGCCCAACCTGTCCTGCCAACCGCGGCTCTCCCATATGAATCTCAGTCTTCTTGCCCAGCTGGGCCTACACCCATGCCAGATCCCATCCCTGCTCCATCGCCACACACCTTGCTTTCCACAGCTGCAAAGTCAAACACCGCTTGTGCTTGGAGCGACATGCCTCACACATTGAGACGTCGTGCTGGGACCCCTTGTCCAGGTCCAGAAACACACAAGGCATGTGGCAATGCGCACAGTGGGAACACTGGGAAGATTAGAGCTGGTAAGCATGCACTTGACCAACGCTCACTGGGCTGTTTGCGTGATGCCACTCTCGAGTGGGAGGACCCCGGAGCTGGCGCAATGCCTTATCAACCACGTCCAGGGACGCACTCCATGGGTACGTGCTTGCTTTGAGGAACCATGAGAAACTGGCTGGGGGCTAGCGAGACTGTCGCAACCAACCTGGGGCCTGCATCAGGAGTGACCATCTCGGTGGCTTGAAGCGCTTCTGAAGAAAAACCCATCAAAAGGAGGAAGAAGTGGTGAGGAAGAAATGCATGAGCACGTGCCAACTCCCACATGTGACAGGCATCATGGCAATGTTTGTACTCCTGCTGTCGATCCTCATAGGCGGACCAGGCCGCAACATTGTCATTCCCTGAGGAAGGCAGGGTCGGAGCGCGAGAAGGCATGGAAGGAGGAGACGACAACATAACGAGAAACAAGTGAAATTTTTCCCTTTGTTCTCTTTTATCTGAGACTTGCAGCTTCTAGACCATCAGAACTTCTCTTTGCACGAAGAAGCTGGACAGCTACACAACCACAGGCACCTCAAAGGGTCTTGATGCTAGAGGAGGAGGTTGTCAGGTACCGCTGACCTGGGGGCTCTCTGTAGAGCGAGGAACCCACTAGTCGGAGAGGCTAGGACAAGCGACGGTGAAAGTAGGAGGCTTCCGCGGGGAGTCCAAAGTGTGCCAAAGTAATCTGAATCTAAGAGGAGACTTTGGCGTGAAGTCCGGAGTACTCCGGAATAGTCCGAAGGCAGTTAGAGGCAACCGGAGTGAATACAGAGGTTGCCAGAGGGCAAACAAGGGGTGGGAACTGGGAATTGGACAGAGAAAAGAAGGAAACAGAGTTTATTGAGAGAGATAGAGAAAGAACAGAGTAGAGAGGGAAAGGATAAGTAGGAGATATTGTTAATACTAAGTCTAGAGACCGACTAAGGTGGCCGGAGCCTTATATACTCGGAAGAGGCTGGAGTGTACATAGTATGCGGACTCTGGGACTGCAGGTTGGCTTTTGAGGGTGTGGGCTGAGGAAGGAAGATTGGGGGATTGGACTAGTCTGGATGAGGAAAGAAGTTGATGCGCCACTGATGCGGCATAGGAGTGTTGATGCGTGGGGCCCTGGCGGCGGGGAGGCGGCGGGCCTTGGGCAGAGAGGTGGCAGGGGGGGCCGTGGTGACAGAGGAGGGTGCGGTGAGTCGGGGAAGGGAAAATAAAGTAGGTGGTGACATTACTCCCCTGCTAGTGCCAAGCCTCGAGGCGTGGTGGCGCGAGTGATCCTACTTAGGGATGAGTGTGGGACTTGATGGTTGGTCACGCCACTCTGGTTGATTTTGTCAGAGTCATGGTTGTTGTGGTCGTCCTGTTACCCACACAATGTCCCACCTACAAGTCGATGCACTCTGCCTCCACCTGTTTCCGGTCCATCCACCCGCCCTCCCGGGTCACATCCCATGCCTGGCCCTTCCCACTCCGTTCCCAGGCAGTCCCCTTCTGTCATCGTGGTGGAGGCACGCGTTCCTCGCCACCAAACGTTATGAGCGGGAGCAAGAGTGAGGACAAGGACAAAGGTGACGTGCGCGTGACGACAGCGAAGATGAGGATGAGTTGGAGCCCTCTAAGCAGCTCCGGTCAGACAGTAGTAGGAGTGAATCCAGCGGAGAAGTAGAGGGGCGCATGGTGCTGCGTGTGCCTGCCCCCTTGCGGCCCCCATTTTCCTGCATCTTCTCCCCCCTTAGCGGCCATGTGGACGAGGTGGCCTTCCTCTGCTTCCAGAATGCGCAATTGGAGGCCGCCAACTCAATGTTGCAAGTCGAAGTTGAGCGCCAGGCCGCGCAGTACTGCGTGGCCTTGCGCCGCCTCGTTGAGCTCTAGCAGAAGCGCCGCGCCACCCAGGATGACCTACTGCATGCACGCGAAGTGGTGGGCGACATGGAGGACGAGTTGGCGAGACTTTGGGTGCGTGAGGGGCATGGCAGCAATGCACCCCGTCTGGTGGGCCTCCACGGGGTGCTTTTCAGGAGTTGGCGGATGCGGAGGTGCAGTGGGGAGGGAGGAGGTTGGGAGTGCCCAGGAGGCCTTGCAGGATGGAGGGGAGGTGGTAGGGGGCGGCGGACCACTGCCAGTGGATGCGAGGACCTGGGCCGAATTCAGCGCCCAGTAGGACGGGGTTTCCTCACTGACGAGGACCCCAACGTACTGGCCCTTTGACGATGGTTGGGACTACAGGTAGCTGATGGGTTGACGGCAGAGGACCTGAAGAAGGACGTGGAGAGGCAGAGGAGGTGGTTGGTGGCACAGGTCGCCACCTCTCGAGTGTCGGAACTAGGTGAGTCTGTTACTTACTCCGTAGGCCCCATGTTAATGCTGCCAGGCTGGATCCATCGACATCGCAAACTGTTGGATGGCGTTGCAGGCGCGTGGTTGTTCATTCTCAACGTCCTGCGTCAGGTCCAGCCCCGCTATCGTCTGCCCCCCCAGGTCTCTGAGGGTATGCATGTGTCAGGTACTGCTGACCTCAGGGGCTTCTTCCAAAGCAAGGGCTTACAAAGGCGGACTAGATGTAGCTAGATACACGCATGCTAGTGCCAGAGAACAAAGTCCGGGACAAAAAGTAGTGGTGCTCTGGGGTGGTCCAGGATGGTCCGGGGTGGTCCGGGATGACGAAAGGGTTCTACAATGCAAAACAAGTGTTCTGGAACAAAGTATACGAGTCCCAGGATGTGGCGAAGGTTTTATCAAGGACGAATGACAAGTTAGACGGTGGAGGGACTTTGGGAACAAATGCTGGAACTCGGGAAACAATGCAAATGGGAATCCTGTAAGGTCCGGGATGATAACCGGGGAAACAAGACAAAACTGGGGGTGTAGGCAAGTGTCAGACTAAAGATAATGATCACAAAGTCGAAGGTGAAGACAGATAACTGGGTTCAAGGCCGGTGCGGGTCGAGAGTCAATAAGTCGAGGCGAGAGAGGTCGAGACAAGATGAAAGAGACAAAGTTCAAATAAAGCAAGAGAGTTCGGTGAGACAAAGTCAAGGGGACTTAACAATTCGAGGTTTCAAGTCAAAGATTCCGGGGTTCAAGGTCACAAATTCACTGGATACAATGCAGATGATACAAAGTTACGATGCAGATGTTCAGGACGGTGTAATGCAGAATAACGCTTGGAGAAGGCGGGGCAGCTGGCGGGGAAACCGGGGGAAAGCGTGGGGGTCGGGTGAGGTGTCCCGGGAGTGCGTGGTGTTCTCCGCTCAATGGGTCGTGTGAACTTTGCCCCGGGGCAGATCCTGGCAGTCCCGGCGGCGTCACGTATCGGGACTTTGCAAGCATCTTTGGCAGACATAACGCAGGCCCTGCAGCAAGTACGTGGGCCTCCTTTGTTGGCATGGTGTCAGGCGAACGGGCCTGTAAGTGAACTGACTCCTTTCGCGGTCTGGTACTTCTGACTCTTGCAGTGCCATTATTGCTGGCGGTGCAATATGGATTGCGTGTTCGAGGAACTGCAGGAGGACTCCCGGCGCGACTCGGTGGTGTGTGAGGCTTGTCAAGGGAGGCATGAGGCATGTTTGGTCACAAGGCTGTGGCGGTGGTGCTGCGTGGCGGCAGAGCAAGGTTGGGGCCTGGACTGGGTGTGGGACAGGGCGGGGAAGGGGGGTGTTTGACCGCCAATGGTGGAGGTGCTGGAGGAGGTCCTACAGCAGTGGGGACCTCAGTAACCCCAGTGAGTACTCCTCGCTCTCAGTGGCTCGACAAGGGGAAGCACAAGGCGGTATCAGAGTCGGAAGTGCCCCGGCGCGTGCGTCGTTGATTGGTTCCACCGCCTCCTGCTTTCGAGGGTGGCCCTTCAGGGTCGAACATCTTCTTGCCGGATTTGGGGCGTCTCCTGCCTGCCATTACTGTTTGTCAAGGCCCCCCGGAGATTTTGTGAGCGGAGGTGCGTCGATTGCAGGAGGAGGTAGAAGGTTTGCGAGAGGAAGTGCGGGTGGCAAGGCAGGAGCACGATGAGGCGGCCTGGGCCCGGGATACCTTGGTGCGCGACTGTGACGCGTTGTTCAAGCGGTGGAAGGCGCAGGACCAGGAGCTTGGGCGGCTTTAGGCTCTCCTTGCGCAGGAGCAGGTGGTGAGACCGGCGGGGATCCCGGTGTTCACCGCACCTTCAGAGCAAGAGGTCGAGGAGTTGGCCCAGGGCTTGCATCAGTTGGACAAGTCGGAGGTACGCCAGCGCGAGTGGTTGTTGCGCGAGGTTGCGGCGGCGCGTCTGGAGGTTCTGGGTGCATGAGCTTCCTCCTTGTCTGACCATAGCTGACTTTGTCCTTAGGTTGGGCTTGCAAGCATTGCTTGCTCATTGATGGTATGTCCTAGGGAGTTTTGTACGTGGAGGAGGAGTTGTCGGGATAGGAGGTGACCCCGGGGTTGACGCGAGGCGTGGGGCGTCTCTCGAGGCTCATGGGGGCCCACCAGCACTGGACTTTTGTCAAGGCAGGGTCGTGGATGGAGGCCTTTGTAGATGGGTTGCAGATGCCTCCTTCGGCAGAGGAGATGATACAGGCGGCCCGGGATTTGTTGGAGTCGGAGTTTGGTCCTGGAGGCGGACAGGGAGAGTGGCAGAAGGGGCAGGAAGGGGGTGACTGAGGAGGAGGGGGTGGAGTGGGACATGGACGTTGGGATGGACTTCTTGCAATTGCCCGGCCGCCTCCTGTCATATATTGTAATACCTCTGGACTGTACATAGAATCTGGGACATATTGATCTGAACTTTTTTTTGCATGAGACTTGAATTGAGTGGAAGGAAGGAAAACGTAGGGATCTTGGTGGGAGTTGAATCCCTAGTGGAATCCAGAGGCCGGGGTTACGCCCATGATGCCATCTGTGGAGTCTAGTCCCGGGGTCCCCGGGGCTTCTCTGGGTGTCGCTGATGGAATGTCTGGAGTTCATCGAGGGCATTGTCAAGGCGTTGCCGAGGTTCCCAGGTGTTGTCCTCTGGACTATAGCCCTTCTATCGTACCAGGTAGTGAGGGCGGCCACGTACAAGTCGAGAGTCGAGGATGTGGTTGACTTTGTAGTGGTATTCATCTTCTATTTCCACCAGGGGTGGTTGCTCGAGGAGGCAAACGTGGAACATGGGGTGGAGGCCCTTCATGCCTGGGGGTAAGTTGAGCTCGTAGGCGTGCGTCGAGATCTTCTGGAGGATTTTGAATGGCACCAGTTGCTTGTGGTCGAGCTTCAGGGAGGGGCGCCACGTCCGTAAGTTGCGCCAATTGAGCCATACTTGGGTACCGGGGGTCCAGTTGGGGGTGTCCTCTTGCTTGGCGTCAGCGTGTTTGGCGTAGGCTTTGTTGGCAGTGTCGATTTCTTTGCAAAGGAACTGGTGGAGGCTCCGGAGGTCCTGAGCAACTTTGTGGGCGACGTGCGAGGGAATGTCCCAAAGGGAGAACATGAGCCGGGGATGATAGCCCTTATTAGCAAAGAAGGGTGAGACTCCGGTAGCGGAATGAGGAGTATTGTTATAAGTGAACTCAGCGAGGGGTAGCTCTGCACGCCAGTTGTTCTGCAGGTAGTTTACGTAGAGGTGGAGGTACTGCTCAAGGGTCTGATTCACTCGTTTGGTCTGGCCATCGGTCTCCGGGTGGTAAGCGGTCGAGAGTCAAACCTTGACGTCGAGCGCCTTGCAGAGGGAGGTCCAGAATTTGGAGACAAAGAGGGGGCTGTGGTCGGAGACGGTATCGTCCAGGAGTCTGTGCTTGGCAAATACGTGTTCAAGAAATAGTTTGGTGAACTCCGGGGCTGAGTCGGTGGTGCGGCAGGGCAAGAAGATTGCCTGTTTTGTCAGTCGACATACCACTACTAGGATAGTGTTGAAGCCCTCTGACTCCGGGAGTTTGACGATATGATCCATGGAAATGGAGGACCAGGGACGTCGTCCTACCGGAAGAGGTTTCAGGAGTCCATAGGGCCGGTGGCGAGGAACTTTGGCCCAGAGACAGGCCTCGCAAGAGCGTACATATTGGGTGACGTCCTTCTTCATGCCGGGCCAGAAGTAAGTCCGGGAGATGAGTTGGAGAGTCTTATGTATGCCAGGGTGGCCCCGGAGCTTGTGATCGTGATGCTGCCAGAGGATGTCAAGGCGAACCTTAGCATGGTCAGGGGCATAGATATGCCCATCTCGGAGGAGGAGTAGCTGGTCATCGGAGAGGGTAAAGGAGTTGTCCAGAGGATTGCCGAGGTGGTCGTGCCGGGGGTCGTGCTGCTCGAAGTACGTGTCCCGGGGCGCTCGGTGGATTTGACTCAGGATTCCTTCCTCATTCATGATCAGCACAGCGTTGAGGTGTTTGGGGGGAATCACCACGCAATGGTTGAAGGCGTTGCGCTCTGCTTTGAAGGTCTTCTTGGGGTAGACGTCAGGTCTCTGGGTGAGGGCGTCAGGCTTGGCTCCAAGTCATCCTGGGCGGTAGTGGATGGTGAAATCGTATTCAGAGAGGATCTCAGACCACCGGGCTTGACAGCAGCTGAGTTGCTTGGTCGTAGTGAAGTACTGGAGGTTGTTATGGTCTGAGTAGACCTGGATACGGTGCCGGGCTCCTTCGAGGTAGGCGCGCCACTGCTTGAAGGCTTTGACAATTGCGAGGAGTTCCTTGTCGTAAATGTCAACTGGGTATAGAAGGCAATGGGGCATAGGGAGCTGTTAACGCCGGGGTCCATCTGCAAGAGTATACCGACGATGGCGTAATCAGAGGCGTTGCATTTGAGCACGATGGGGAGTTCCAGGTCGAAATGCCGGAGGACCGGGGCAATCGTGAAAGCCTTTTTGAGAAGTTTGAAGACACTTTGGCATTTACTGTCCCAGTCCCACAAGATCTCTTTCTGGGTGAGGCAGGTCAGGGGTTTTGTGATACTGGAGTAGTTGTCGATGAATCTCTGGTAGAAGTTGGCAAAGCCTAAGAACGGCTGTACTTCCTTGACATTCCGGGGACGAGGCCAATTGAGGATAGCATCGACCTTGAACGGATCCATGCGTATGCCATCCGGGGATACTATGACTCTGAGATATTCGACGTCAGTGGTGTGAAACGAACACTTTTTGGGCTTGGCGTGGAGGTGATGTTCCCAGAGTCAAGCTAGAACGTGGCGTACATGATTCCGGTGTTCCTCAAGGGAGTTGGAGTATATGAAGATGTCGTCCAGTGATGACGCCCAATTCCAAAGTAGCATCGGGTGCGCGGTAAGTTGATATGAGAGTCCCAGTCAGAGTTCCAGTCCCTCAGGGAAGCGGCAGCGATAAAGTTGATAAAGAGGTGGTAGGAACTTAACAAAGTAATGAACTGCTAGTGCACTCGGGGCGCTAGCGACGAGGGGTCGGTATATGAAGTCGCTAAACTTTGTTGCAAGTGGTCGCCCGAGATGGCGACCCGAAGTCGGTAGTACTGTCGGTAGTACTTGTCGGTAAAACGCGTGATGCAAAATAAAGAACTTGTCACAACTTAAGTCTGCCGACCTAAGTGCGCTAAGCCTTTTTGAGCTCTGATGTGTAACGAGGAGTGAACTGAGGGTGAAGTTCGTTGTTTTCAGTGGTAGCTAGTTACAGTTTATATACTAGTCCGAGTCGGTAACCGTATAGTAATCATTCATAAAATTTTCTACTAGAGAAGTTGCGGCGATCTCGTGGCGCCTGCGAGTCGGCAACAAAAAGATTTCAAGAAAATTTACCAAGCTTCTATACATATAAAACTGTGGCATTGATTGGCATCGAAGTCGAAGCTTCCTGCTGACAGGGAAAATGGCCATCAGCCCTGCACAAACTAACCATTTTGATTTTAATTGCGATGCGCCT
>JABAJZ010007183.1:0-10163 GCA_018857265.1 Termitomyces sp. T32_za158 | reverse complement strand
CGAACCCCGAGGCCAGTTCATTCTTCGCCCCTTCCAACGCAACCCTGATGAGGGGTGCGTTGTAGAAGGCGTAGAAGAGCATGGCCAGGGGACATCCTTGGGTGGTGCCGTTGAGGACGTCAAGCGGTTCGGAGGTGAAGTCATCAAATTTGAGTTTGGTCTTGCGGTGGGTGAGCATGTTTCGCGTGAGCTTGGTGTAGCACTCAGGAACGCCGCATTCGCGCATATTGTGGATGAGACGGTCGCGGGCTGTGTTCGGGAAGGCCCCTTGAACGTCGAGGAATAGGGCGGCCGCGACGTTGCCGGTTCGCCATGCGTCCTTGATCTTGGTCACTACTGTGTGCATTGCGTCGGTGGTGTTCCGCCCTGGTCGGCCGCCGAACTGGCGAGCGGGGAACATGTTATGCTTCTCTGCGAGGTAGGATAGGTCAGCGGCAACAATGGTCGAGAGGAGCTTCCCAATGGTATTGAGAAGACCTATCGGCCGGTAGGCTTTTGCCTCGGTGTAGCTCGGTTTCCCGGGCTTACGGAGGACAAGGGTCGTGGAGACGAGCCAGGATTCGTGGTAGACATCCAACTCAAGTACTGCTCTGTAGATGAAATAGAGGTGGTCGAGTAATGTGTCTGCACATTTCTTCAGGACGACATTAGGGATCCCGTCAGGACCCGGTGCCTTGTGGGGCTTCAGAAGTGAAATGGCAGACGTGATGCGACTCCGTTTTAGGAATCGGATACTCGGGAGGGGTTTGGGATACGCAGTAAGGGGAATGGAGGGGGGGGGGGGAGGGAAAGAGAGACTCAGCTAGTATTTTTGCCTTCGACGCATTTGTCGTGGCCCACTCAGTGTTCCCGTCGCGTACGGTCTTTAGGTCAGGAATCCTGTCGCAGGAGGCGTCGGTCGGCTCGCGTACGATATACTTGTTTGCTGTGTAGATCTGTCGCGCGTCGATGTCCTCTAGCCATGCTGTCCAGTGTTCCTGTTTTGCGCTTCGAATCTTCTCGTCCATGAGGCGGGAGAGGCGGGTAGCTTCAGCTTTGGAGGGGTGGTCAATTACGTCACGGAATTTGTATGCTAAGTTGTTTGCCCGTGATCTTTCCCTCTTTAGAGCCGTTAGCTCTTTAGACCACCACCTCTTGGTGTGTGGGCACGGCTTGCACCAGGGCACGATTGTGTCATCCGCGATGACCTCCTGGATCGACGCCGTCAGCGTCGATACCTTGGAGTTAAACTCGTCTACAGATCTGATGAGAAGTGCCGGGGATTGGGAGGATAGCTTCTCCTTCAGAGATGCTTCGAACTTCTTCCAATCAACCTCCCGGAAGTTTTTGGACGGGGGACGGGCTATGCGTGGAATGGGCATTTCGACCACTGTTACCACCGGCATGTGGTCTGCGTTTGGTGGCCGGAGGGATGGGGACACCTTGCATTCGATGATGGGGTCGGTGCCATTCTGTCGCCTCCAGACGTTGTCGGGTCGGGTCCACCTGTCGTTTGGTGTTTGCAGCATGGGAAGACCAGGTGGGAGAGCGAGGTCCATGTGGTATCGTCCAAGGAGATGGAGTAGGGGTTGAATGTCATCTTCAGAGGAGTTGAGGTGCCTGTTGTCGGCCGTTTCCCACATGGGGTGGTGGCGGTTGAAGTCGCCAAGCCATAGCATGTGGTCACTGTGATTGGGGCAGGTTAAGTTGAAGGATGAGGCGAGGAAGTTGGATAGGGCGGTGAGGCTGTCGTTGTTTGTGCAGTCGTTGTATACGTTGAAGATGGCCGTTGAGCCAGTGTTGTTGTCGAATCGGACGGCTGTGATATCTGTCGAGGGGACGTCGAGGAAGGAGTAGGAGTCTGTAGAAATGTTAGCATTGATGAGGAGAATAGATCGCGTACGACTGCTGCCGTCGCGTCGGTGCGAGCGGGGGTAATGAGCAACCCATTTCGGGGTGGCTTTTGTGTTACCGAGGCCATCCAGGTATGGTTCTTGTAAGGCTATGATGTCCCAGTCCTCCGGTCGGGCTGTGCCAAGGAGGGCTTCCTGGGCCACACCCGATTTGCGTACGTTCTGTTGCCAGATGCGTAATCGCGGCGGGGGGGATTCAGGGCCTCTCATTGTGAGCTGGACAGGGTGTTGCTGGACTGGGAAGCAGCCGGGGACTTGCGGGTTGGTTTCAGGAGGTCAGTGAGGGTTGCCTGGTAGCGACCAGAACCCGAGGGCTCTGGCGCCGCCAGGTGGTGGGCTGCCCACGGAGTGGGCGGGGGGGCAAACTTGGAGAGTTTCTTGGGGTTAAGGGCCCAAGTGCTCGGGTCCGCTGACGGGAAGTAGGGCATGCTGTTCTCTGGATAGCGAGTATCCAAATCATCACAGCGTTTCCTGAATATTGGGCAGGCTCTGGGCGAGCTCGCATGATGGGAGTCTGGTCCGCAAGAGACGCAGCACGGGTTAGTCCCTAAGGGACAGGAGTCAAAGGTGTGGTCTGGGCTGGCGCAGTGGGAGCAGCGCTCGGGCCCGCTGCAGCTGGCTCGTAAGTGGCCATATTCATGGCACTTGTTGCAGCGAAGCGGCTCGCGTAGGTCTTTGCGAACAACGACGAAATGGCCGGCGACAAACACTCGTTCGCGTAGGAGGTGGTTGGCGGCTCGGGCGGTGTTGCAGAGCACCTTGAGAGAAGCAACCGTTTGCTTAGCATGACGGCGTTCCACTTTTTTCAGCCAGGCGGCTGAGGTGATGCTTCCCGCTTCGAGGCCATTGTCCCTCTCGAGGGTCGCGATGTCATCAGGTCTGGAGGGGTCGAAGACCCCTCCGCACGGCACGAAGCGGATGATAAGGGTGTGGGCCTTATCGACGACCCGCGCGGAATCGCCCAAGAGAGTCTTGGTCAAATCCCACATGGGATCGTGTGCGTAGCTTCGGAATCGCGACGCTGAATCTGGCGTGTCGAACTCGAGCAGATATGCTCCCCGCTTGAGCCAGGATATGCCTCGAATGAGTGTTCGCGGCGGGGTGGGGGCAATTCCGTCGATAGCTGCGAGATCGGCCCCCGATTTGTCAACTTCTGCGAGGAGCTTGTTGGCACGGTCGCGAAGTGCTGCGTTGGCGGCTGGGGTATGTTCCGCGGGTACGCCCGCGCAGGAGGTGTCGACGGTGACCAATACCGTTTTTGCATCGTGGAGAAGCCTCTGCTGGAGATGTGTGTGAGTGGGGGAGGCTTCGGGGTTGAAGGTGGTCGGTAGGGCGTGGGGCCTCGGGTCTGAGCTGACAATGTCGGCCCAGGAGGGCGCTCGGGAGGGGGTGGGTTGGGCCTCCGTGGGTGGGGGAGCAGATGCGAATCTGGTGGCTACGTCTTTAAGGGATGTCGATATGGTACCGAGTTGGGTGGAGACCTCCTTGAGAGCCAAGGTTGTTTTGGCCTGGGAGGTATCGTTTGCGGAGATGAAGGCTGCAGTCGTGGCGATTCGGTGTGCGATGGGGTCGACGCGTTCAAGGACCTTAACAGCCACCGCCTCCGCGATGGTGTTCGAGAGTGTGTCCGTCACATCGTCCTCCAGTAGCAGCGCAACTGCTAAGACTGCGTTCTTCGCCTCAGCTTCCGACTTCGCTCCTTTTGCGGTGGCCGCAGTCATCAGCATGCGTGCGAGCTTCATGCGGTCATACGGTTCACCGGCGAGCACCCAGCCTTTGGTCTCCAGCCAGCGTCGAGCATCACTCGCTGACTTGATCGGGCCACCGAGTCCGAGG
Organism: Termitomyces sp. T32_za158; assembly: GCA_018857265.1. Classification (NCBI taxonomy): domain Eukaryota; kingdom Fungi; phylum Basidiomycota; class Agaricomycetes; order Agaricales; family Lyophyllaceae; genus Termitomyces; species Termitomyces sp. T32_za158. The sequence continues at coordinate 6,435 of JABAJZ010007183.1, read as the reverse complement.
AGCAAGGCACCGAATTCGGAGCGGGTCGGGAGTTGGGGAGTGGGCGTCGGGGTCCCGGCTCGGCTGGCACCGCTGGGAGGTGGTTTTTTGGGGGGGCGGTTCGACATAGGCTCGGTTTACGCGGGCGTTATGAGGGGGGGGCTGTGGTCGTGGTCGTGGCTTGCAGGTCAATGGGTATGGGCCCAGTTTGCCTGTATGAAGTGTCTGAATTGCTAACTTATTCGCTAAAACTACCAGGACCCCGGAAGGGATGATGGGAGTAATAGGTTAAGGAGCCCTCCTCTACAGAATTGTTTAACTACTGCTTTCCCATCGATTTTAGAAATCAGCAACGCACCAAGTTGAATAACTTTACGCAGGGAAATAGATCAGTCCGCGATTACGTTGCCGATCTTGATGAACTATTCACTATCGTAGGTGCAGATAGTAAGCGCGCGAAAGTCGTTAAGTTATTTAATGGATTCCGCGCCCCCCTCCGTAAGGCGTTGCTCCGAGAACATTTAAATCCGGAACACACATCTTGGAAAGCCATGGTCCGAGAGGCCAAATACCAGGAAATGGCCGAAAACGTGGACGTCCGTGAGACGCCCGCGCATCATAATAATCAGCTGAACCAAAATAAAAGTCAGCAGCAACAAGAACGAAATGAAAGCAATGATCGTAAAGGGAAACACAATCCCTCAGGGCATTCTAAGCACAACCCATCTAGTTTCGGTCAAAAGACCAATACTACTACTGGGGGCACTTCCAACAGTAAAAATCATCATGGAGGAACGCAATCTCAAAATTATAAAAACAACTCATCTTATAATAAGAAGTATGCCACCAACAATTGCACTCTCAGTAAAGAAGAGCGCGAAGAGCTGAAAGCCGCGGGCAAGTGCTTCATCTGCAAAAAGGATGGTCACTTCTCGCGAAACTGTCCAGACAAATCGAGACAAACCTCCAGAAATAACAAACCTCCGGGCATCAGCGCCAATAGCATCCGCTTCCATGAGAATGTGGACTTTGAGCAAACCGAGCAGCTACGGATAGATAGCCTCGGCGAGACCACCACTTCCCTCTCGATCGGCATGGTCAAGATCGGGAAGATCGGCGAATACATGGATGATGTCCTGTGGGGATACGTATCTGAAAGGGAATACGATAGTGATGGAGACACGATACCGGACCTCCAATCTGTATCGGACTCAGACTGTGAGGACGAACAGTGGAACACTTTCACCTGCCACGACGAGGGGACAAGCAAAGCGGAGAACTTGTCCATAGGGAATGACTATGAACAAGTACTGCTAGGACCCCCGGCCCACTTCGACCGAGTATACCCCGCCGAAGTTGAAGACGGGGAGGAAAAGCTCCTCCTGATAGAAATGGAGGAAGGACCGCTTCATCGTCTGGGGAGTGCCGTAGCTCGCAAAACGGAAGCGTTGCTGGAGATCCTCCAACCCTACCCCGGAGACCCGGTCAACGTGCTTCAATATCGAGGACGTCGATTCCTCGCGTACCTCATAGAAGAAGGCGACGTCTTGATTCACGACAAAATCTTTAACACGTTTGTGAGTCTTGAGCAAAAAAGTGCAGAAAGTGTAACCTTCCATGTTGGCGAATGGTACGCCGACATAAGGCACGTCCACACTGGAGTACCGGTCGCAAGGCGCTCGCATTATCAAACATGCCTAATAGTTGACCCGGACTGCTGGAACGCGAGCAAGGTCCTTGCTTCCGGCGCCCCATACCCGTGGGATGACGAACGAGTAGGCCAGCGATCACAGCGTTTTGAAGTGATCGAGGATGATGAGTTGTACTACATATATGATCGTCATCTCGGCATCAAAATGATAATTGAAGCTGGCCACCTAAAAAACCCCAAGTTTGATATGGTCTCCTGGTATCGCAAAGAAGTCCGGGCACAAATTGAAAGTGTGGGAGGAATCTGCAAATCGAGCTCCTCATGCTGCTCGAGTGACGACGATGTCTCGATCGAGCACCTATTTGACATGGAAGGACCTATCCCTGAAACTAATCGGGAAGTAAATCCGGAGACCCGGAATAATCCTCCGTGGCTACGCACCGTGGAACTCTACAGCCAACAGGTACCCACTGGAACCTACCCCTCCATCCAGAGAAACACTACGTACGTGAAAGACCCCTCACAAAAGGTGCCCAAGCCTCTGGTCATCGTAGTCAAAATCAATGGTGAGCCAGCGAGAGCCCTCATAGACTCAGGGTCGCTAGGAGATTTCCTGTCGAGCACGTTGGCTCAGCAATTGCAGATAAGAAAGAAGGAGCTCACCTCCCCGGTGCCCGTACAGCTCGCGGTGCAAGGGTCCCGATCTCGAATCAATTTCGGAGCCACAGCTAGATTCCAGTATCAGAGCATATCCGAGGAAAGATACTTCGATGTTATTAACTTGTCTGGTTATGACATAATTCTTGGTACGCCTTGGCTGTTCCAGCACCGCATCACCTTCGGGATAAACCCTTCGCGAGTTGTAGTCGGCTCGGACGTGGCGCTACCCCTGGTTGGAGGAGGAGTGACCCAACTAGCCTCACGATCCATGGAGCTATACGAAGGACGTTTAGAACAAGTAAGGAAAGAATTGAGATGGTACGCAGATCCAATCTGCAAATCAGCAAGTGACACCCCTTTGCCCCCCCTTCGAGCCATTAATCACGAGATAAACCTAATCGACCCACACAGGATTTACCCTTGGCGCCCATCAAGATGTCCGGAAGCCATGAGGGCTCAATGGGTGGAAAAACGCGACGCGTACATCAAGAGTGGGCGATGGCGAGTCACTAGCCATGGCAACACTGTACCAATGATGCTGATTCCTAAACCAGGCAAGCCCGGGGAACCCCCGCGACTCCGAACCGTATTCGACCTTTGAGCGCGGAATGCAAACACCGTCAAACGCTCATTGCCGCTGCCAGACATCGATGGCATCCTTCGACGGGTTGCTAGAGGGAAATACCGATCAATAATGGATGGAAAGGATGCATACGAGCAGATTAGGATAATTCCAGAGCACGTAGAACGCACTGCAGTTACGACACCTGACGGAAACATGGTCAGTAACGTAGTCCAACAGGGAGATTGTAATGCACCCGCCACATACCAGGCTTTGATGAACCATATTTTTTCTGCATATCTCGGCCGATTTCTGGACGTATATCTGGATGATGTGATCATCTACTCAAACACGTTAGCCGAGCACATTGAACATGTAAAACTCGTGGTTGACATACTACAACACGGAAAATTATATTTAGGACGAGACAAACTACAATTTTTGTGCACTGAGTTGAAAGTACTCGGGAGGCTGGTAGATGACGATGGGATCCGTATGGACCCCGATAAAGTCGACGCTCTAACCAAATGGAAGGCACCTACCAATAGGGACCTCCTTAGAGGATTCCTGGGCGCGGCCGGATACCTGGCCGATGATATAGACCGAGTGAGAATACCTATGGGCATCCTCCATCAGTTGACTGGCGATACTGTGCCGTTCCGGTGGGAGTACACTCACCAACGAGCATTCGAAGACATAAAACGTTTAGCGACGCAATGCCGTTCTCACCACCGTAAGCCATTAGATTACGGAGATTCGGCTCCGCCAATCAACATGGTCACCGATGGATGTATCACCAGCGTCGCAGGAGTCATTAGTCAAGGGGAGGACTGGCGCGACGCGAAGGTTGCGGCCTTCTACTCGGCGAAACTCAACTCAGCCCAACAAAACTACCCAGTTCACAAAATTGAGATGCTCGCTGGGGTGGAAACAATGCTTCGCCATAGAGACATTTTGCAAGGGATCAGATTCAGGTGGTTCACCGACCACAAGGGGCTCGTCACCCTCCTGGATCAGAAAAATTTGTCTGGTAGGCAGGCACGATGGATAGAGAAAATCTCTGAATTTGACTTCGAAGTGAAGTACGTTCCTGGTGCAGAAAATATTCTTTCCGATGCCCTATCCCGTATTTACTCACAAGATGAGCCAGGCACTGTGCGCGCCAGGAGCGAATACACATACCACGATGTAATTAATAACGATGCGTTGGGTGACCATATAATTTCTATGCCTCTTCTCGTCGGAAGGGAGGGCGAAAACGCGGGTCTGGTTCCACCAGTAAGCTCCACGAACGACAGCGATGGAGACCAGGCACCAGACACGACAGGCACGCCCACCTCGATCGCACAGGGACAAGTTGACAATCGGCAGTTGACGTCACCACAAGCGGCTATACCGGGAAAGCAACGCCGAAGACGTAGGGAAGTGACACCCGCCGAAACTGGACGCAAGGAAAACTCAAAGGAGTTCGCAGCCAGGATGACCCGAAGTTTCGTGCTGAAAGGTCCTCAGCAACGAAAGGAGGGCGAAGGTACACAGGAAAAACTCACAATTCGTATACCAGCACGTCGAATCACGGATAAAGACAGACAGGATCATCGAGTCTCTGGCAAGCCTGTGATTCAATCAAATGACAACGAATTCAATTTGGAAAACGCGCGAGACACTGACCTAGCAATGCGCTCTCAACAGATCGCAGAAATGATCGAACCTCTAAACCCTATCTCACTGGGTGAGATATTAGCAGGAGGGCGAGAGCCAATTGACTTACTGGAAAAAGTCAGGAATAACTATGGAGACGATCCAGCCTTCGCCAACATAATTAAGAACCCCAAAGAATACAAAAACTTTGAGCTTACCAAGGATAACCTATTATATCTACAAACAAATGATAAACGAGTTCTGTGCATACCATCAATCTTGGTAGCAGGACGAAGCTTGCGGGAAATCGTCATATCTGAAGCCCACACTATGTTAGCCCACCTGGGCGCTAGAAAAACGCTGACATACCTGCGAGAACACGTTTGGTGGAAAAGTATAAGTAGCGATGTACATTCCTACTGCGAAACCTGCATCGTATGCTGCCAAAACAAACCATCAAATCAACGACCTTACGGGTTACTGAACCCTTTGCCAATACCAACTCACCCCTGGGAAGTTATTGGAATTGATTTTGTTGGGCCGTTTCCAGAATCAAAGGATCAGAACACTACATTCGATCAGATCACGGTGATAATTGACTTACTTACCAATATGGTGCACCTAGTACCTAGTAAAACTACTTATACTGCACGAAACATTGCTGAATTAGTATTTGCAGAAGTATATAAGCATCATGGGCTGCCGAGAGCTATTGTCAGTGACAGAGATTCGTGGTTCACCAGTATATTCTGGACCCACCTTAACTCCCTAATAGGCACGCAACTGAAAATGTCCACGGCATACCATCCCGAAACTGACGGAGCAACTGAGAGAGCAAACCGAACCGTCACCCAGATGATCAGGATCTGCGTTGGAACCGCTCACAAAGATTGGGTGTCGAAATTACCTGCCATAGAATTTGCAATAAACTCTGCGCGATCTGACAGTACCGGGTATGCACCATTTTTCCTGAACACAGGACGAATGCCTCGAACGATGATGTGGAACACACCATCCAAGCCCGAATTTCCGGGAGTCTGCATTTTTGCGCAACGACTCAAAACAGCGATCATGGCTGCACATGACGCCATACTGATGGCGAGAGTAAAACAGATAAGGAATGCCAACCGTAGGCGACAACCAGTACCATTCGAGCAAGGAGACTTCGCGTACGTGTCCACTAAGAACATGAGCTTCCCGAAAGGAACGCCACGTAAGATGATCCCAAAGTATGTGGGGCCTTATTTACTCCTAAAGGATTACGGCAACTTTTCATTCAAAGTACAATTACCCACGCACATGTTGCGACGAGGTATACACGATGTATACCACGCCTCCCTCTTGAGAATCCATCATCCCAATGACGACCGGCGATTCCCTGGCAGACTCTACTCCCAGATTGTGGCTGAAACGGAGCCGGAGCATGAGAACGAATGGGCAGCGGATAAAATATTGAACCACGCTGGTTCGAAAACTGACGCAATGTTTGAAGTGCTCTGGCACCCGGGAGACAAGACCTGGCTCCCATACGACCAGGTTCGAAATCTCAATTTATTGCAGCCCTACCTTGAGGCGCAAGGAGTGACTGATATATCCGAATTACCAACAGGAACTGGGATCCCGCCCTTGGACGACCCTCAGACGTTCTTAGGGGCGATCCATTTCAACCTATTTAAGACCTCAGTCATCACCCCATTCAGTCAGTTCACTCTCAACCGCTCCCCAACCATCAAACGCTCTTTACCTCCGTATACGCTGATGACGCCCAATTCCAAAGTAGCGTTGGGCGCGCGGTAAGTTAATATGAGAGTCCCGGTCAGAGTCCCAGTCCCTCGGGGGAAGCGGCAGCGATAAAGTTGGTAAAGAGGTGGTAAGAACTTAACAAAATGAAGAACTGCTAGCGCACTCGGGGCGCTAGCGACGAGAGGTCGGTATACGAAGT
>JABAJZ010007182.1:0-10165 GCA_018857265.1 Termitomyces sp. T32_za158 | reverse complement strand
GCCGAGATAGAAGCTCGATGAGGGCTGTGGAGGAGGCCGAGAAAACCAAGTAGTCTTACCTTCCAGTTACTCTAAATGGGCTAACCTGACTGAATCCAAACGAGTCGATTGACAAAAATTGATGGATTTATGCTCCGTTGATGGGGAGTCGATCTAGCAAGTAGTGCCCTGCAAAAGGAGCGAAAAACATTGCATCGTATGTCCATTGTCTGTAGTACCCAAACAGTACAACATGTCCACGTCAATCAGCACCATACTAGTAGGTTTCGCAAAGGTGGGCATGAGTGATTTGAAAGGTGTACATCGAATACAGTGGCAGGATAAAAAGGTCTTCTGGGTTCAACCTTTAGACTATGTATGTACATACGTACATAGCCATCGAACTTTCGCAAAAAATCGGGTCAACTGAGGTACGTATGTAGGCACCTCTGAAATATAATTATAAATAGTTCCTGGTAAGACCCCCTCATTTCTAGATCCACTTACAGTGCATACCATGTCAGCAGACATCGAGATGGGTACCGTCGAGACAAATGGCCCGCAGCAGGCGCAAAGAATAGCCTCCTCAGTCCCCCGCGCACGTATCGCGGATCCCTCAACACTGTAAGTACCTGACGCAGTGTGTTCAAAATTCTGTCCGTGCCATGTGCTAATGCAAATCGACAGAGGTTTGTTCTCCTTCGCATCGACAAACTTCGTGTTGTCTATGTACAACGCTACCACACGCGGCGTCCACCACCCCAATGTCGTCGTCGGCATGGCCATCTTCTGCGGTGGCCTTGCCCAGCTTCTCGCTGGTATGTGGGAGTTCCCCACCGGTGATACCTTTGGCGCAGTGGGTAAGTATCTATTTTAACGTCGGCCTCAGTATTCATGTTCGATTTCGACGTCACGACGTTGACTTCATGGCGAACCTCACTTTCGATCATAACATAAGTTGATTTAGAAATATCCGCTAAATCGAGCAATTTCTTTCTCCGATGTTTTTCCTCGTCTTGCAGCTAACATGATACATACAATATTAAAGCATTCTCCTTTTATGGTGGTTTCTGGATGTCCTACGCGACTATCTTGATTCCGGGCAGCGGCATTGTCGCAGCCTACGCTGGAAACACGTCTGAGCTCTCAAGCGCCCTTGGGATTTTCCTAATTTGCTGGATGTTGGTCACATTCTTCTTCTTGTACGTCAATTTTTTCTCGGTTTAGTTTGATTTATTTTCATCTGTTCACTTGTTAGCATTGTCTCATTTGGCAAAAACATTGCATTCATCGCTCTCTTCGGGCTCCTTACAGTCACGCTCGCCTGTCTGGCTGGTGGCGAGCTCGGTGGCAGCATTGCGTATGTCTTTCCTTTGCCTCATCCTGTAACAACTCATGCTGTCCTGTAGATCGACCAGGGCTGGTGGTATGCTTGGTCTCATCGTTTCCTTCATTGCGTACTATGTCGGTCTCTCCAAACTCCTCGAATCCGAGGTTCATCCTCCTTTCTGTCTACCTATCGGTCACCTGCACCGCAAGAATGATTAACCACAACAGTTGATGATAGTGATTTTTTTTGCCTGCGTTTGACTTGACCTTTGTAATTCTTAAATCACCATTCGGCACTTGGACGGTGGACAGAATGTACAGAACTTAAATTCAGAGCAGATGGAGTCCAAGGAACGACAGACAAAATCAATGGACTATCTTCCAAACACGTAGAAATTCCAGTTGACACATGTGCAGTATGGTATACTTTCTACTTTGCGGTCAAGTCCCGCCTATGAGACAAGCTTCTGCGCATATTGACATGATGTGATGGCTGCCGTGGTCAGTTCAACTTTGATGTTTGTGCAGCGTGACCACTAGCGATCAAACGACACAACTTTGAAATTCTGATTTCACATGACTAAGGCTTTAACACGATGAGCCGCTAGGTTCTGAAAGATGCATTCCTGACTTTTTGCGAACTGACCTGACGATGACCATTTGTATTGGGGTTGAGGAAGGCTTGCTCAACATGTACCCTCCTGACAAACATCATCATCATTTGAGTTTCGAATCAAACTACAAAATGTACAAGACTGACAGAATATATGATCGAACCTTAACAATGTTCCGAGATCTAAGAGATCGAGGTCTTACCTTTCCTGAATCTACGCGTGGGAATATCTGTTGGAGTGACGCTCGGCGTCTATCTAAACAAGCCAGGTCTCAATCCCGATATACCCATTCTGTCGTATGTTTCTCTTTCCTTTCTTGTACATACCTTACTGTTCTTGTCGCCGATCTTGTTGAGGCGACCCTTATATCTCTGTACTTGCCCGACGGCATACCACTCTCTTTATATATCTTTCAGTTTCGTGCTGCCTACCTCAGACGTGTCCTTACGCACTCTGAGGTGAGCTTATCTACTTACATTCAATCCATATTACATACTTATAGTCACCTAGTATATTGTCAACTATTCTAGGTGAATACATTGTTTTAGATGTGTCCTTACATACTCTGAGTATATTGTCAACTATTCTAGCGAGTATAATCATTACAATATCTTTAGAAATCAAAGCCTTGTGACCTGATTCTAGGTCTCAACCACAAGCACTGCTGGTGCCAAAAGGTATTTCTATAGCACTGGATGGGCGCCCTTTGGCTGCATAGCCTACTACATGAGACCATTATTTTATATGCCAACTTAGTGATATGCAGGTCTCAGAATTGAGACCAAGCAAGGAGAAAGCAATGTTTATTACAGTCAAATCTCTCTTAAGCCATGGCTCTGGTAACCCATAATCTCCACTAATACATAGTTTTTCAGATCCACCAAGTACGTTTGCAGGAAATTATGGGTTACCTCCAATAACCCATAACCCATACACTCTCAGAGGTTCATAACCCACAATCTACCTAAAATTGAGGGGGAATGGTGGCATTTTGTGGACAATTAACTGCAATATTCAATTATTCAATGCATAGTTTTTTTGGAGGAAGATTTCTGCTTCAAGAAGCAGGAGGAGAATCTTTGGATAATCTGGTAGATTTCCATATTGAACATGAATTTTTGATGTCACTGATTCTTATGTCTAAGAAAGCTCTTGAAACGCTCAAAGCAGGCTCTTAGTCACTTTAAGGATCAAACAGAAACATGCTGAGATGATATTCTGCACTGTATATTACAGAATGAATCCATATCTATTGCAGATGAAGAGTGGTTGGACAATGAAGGAAACTTGATTAATGAGGAAAGGGTGATTGAGGTTCTTGATAATGCCTCAGACTACTAAAGAGGGCTGGAACAGTTGGATTCACATCAAAGGCCCTTGTGAATAAGCTCAAAGAGTTAGGAGAGGAGGCCAAAAAGGTTGTTGTATCAGGAAACAAAAGAAAATGTGCATCTACAATTTGTCATATCAGGTTGGGTAGGTGGATCGAGGCCTCAACCCCTTAATTTTTTTTTGGAGATTAATATTACATATCCAAAAATGGAAATTGTTTGGCAAGAGCCTGTTGTACAATGTTGCCTTGCAGGGTTGTTTCAGGTTGATCTTTCTTCTGTAGCTGGGCACCTAAACCTTAAGTTGCTGTAATGGTAGTAAGTCCTCACTTATTTTGGGAGATCAATGGCACTAATCTTGCCTAATTTATTTGGTCCTGTTGTGTCAAGAAACACCTGAGGTGTGAAAAACAGTGTCCACTAAATCGTGTTTTTGCTTTTCCATGCATCTAAGCCTTACACATGTACCCAAAGGTAGCCAAAAGTTGTATTTTAAGTATGTAAAGTGTTTGTCAATTTTATTTTTGCATAAATGAGCCTGCAGCACTGAAATTTCACTAACAAGACGTGCTCACAAAACTCAGGTCAGAATTTCAAAGCCAGCTTATTTGTCAGCTTTTTACTAAGCAACATCAGCTCTCATGAGTTGTCCCATTATATAGAGATGAGCTACATGCCCCGTGCCTTTGCCTCACTGTGTTTGGTTAAGGCTCCAAATATGTGTTTTCATATTCAATGCTTAGATCTGCCCTCAACCTCACTGTTAAAAAAATTTGGACCTAATATATGTTATTTGATTTTTGGACCTCCCTTGCATGCATTGCAAGTTAATTTTGGCTACAAAAGGTTAATTGACATAGAATATTCTTAGGACCTGAGAATTGAAAGATTATTCTACCATCAGAGAAGAAAAAGCCAGAGCCTGTATTCACCAAGAAAGAAAATGCAACATTAAAACAAAAGGTCAAAACTTTTGATTGGCATCATATAGCAATCCTAGCCATAGACTATTAAGTCTACAGCTTGAATAATATTTATTTAATAAATTTCACCTATTATAGTAGTGGCTGCCTTACTTAAGGCAGCCAATTTTACATTCATACATCGTAGTACTAGAATCATATATCAACTGGTTCTCTTGTGTAATTGTAAGGCTTAACTTTTATTGGCATTGTTTCACTTTTTTGAACCTTTCAGGTTCAATTCTATCACTACAAGCATATTGTGTTCTAGACCAGCAGTCTAGAATCTGATCCAATTGAACAGTGCATCACCTTCTGCAATGCACATCACCAGTACAGCAACCACATTCCAACAAGTGATTGGATGGATACCAACAATCACCCACTTGAACCGACCCACAATGGTGAGACCATCAACCAGTCATTGGCCTATCCACAGGATGAGACGACTGACCCAGGTTATCCCAGGTCAGTGACAGTGGAGGACAGAAGAGAAAAATCTCCTCAGCAACATAAGGAGATGCCAGGAGGAGCCCTTGGGAGTGAGGCCTGACCAGCTGCAGCACCGAGTGGTGAGGCACAGCAAGGTGCAGGTTGGGCAACCCCAGACCAGAACACCGGAAGAGAGTCTGCATCGTACAGGCAGCCTGAAAGGCACGGTCATCCTGTACACACCAGGAATACAGGACATGTACCTGCAGAAGGTTGTAGACACTTCATTGAAAAGGTACCAGGAGTGGAGGGCAGTTGGAGAGGTCCAATGAGTCAATGCTGATGACACAGTGACAGCCAGGGAATGAGGAGCTCAGAAAGGTAAAATTCCTGAGCAACAAATGCCAGCAGTGCACTGGGAAGACGAGACATCAGATGAGGATGAAGGTGGGTGAGGTGAATCTACCTTGCAAATCCAGTGTGCGATGCTATGGAAAAGGTACCCAAGCATCATGAAGGATACTATGTGTGCAAGGCTGGGATTGTATGTGTTACAGCACATACAAATGATCCAAGCATGAGGTGAACATGTACCTCAGTCAAATACCAGTGAATATATCAATCTATATGTTCAGGTTTTGGAATTAGAAGCACATGCTTATTTGTACTGGAAGGCTAGTCAAGAATCAGCAGCCTTGATGCCTGAGGGAGCACATTTGATCCTGAACATACAGGCGAGGCAGTGCTTTCTCCACATCTGGAGGAAGCAATGAGTGATATTTATGCTCCCCGGCAACTGAGGGAGTCAGAAGAACAGTTTGCTGCAAGACTTGCTACAGGGCAACAACAGAATACCTTTAGGGGAGAAGGAGGCCAACCTCTATCCATGGCAGAGTCTGTATTGACCATTCTGGTGGTCAAAAGTCATGATGAAGAAGTGGAGGAGGCATTGTCTCCGCAAGTAAAGCAAGAGCCAGTGGAGAAAACCCCACTGATGAGCCGTGTGCCACTGCTTGAGAAGTTTGCTAAACAAGTCACGTATCAGTGCATGAAGAATCAAGATTTGAAGTGCCAGGGGTATTTCCTGATCAATGATCAGGGAATAGTATTTGATGGAGTCATACCTATCGATGAAACGAGGCAGCAGTTTGTGAGAAGGACTGCCCAGCCTGACCGAGACAGTGGGCAGGAGAACAAGACTGCTGCACCACCAGAACAGAAGTCAGGTTACAAGACTGTGGATTACTGAGGTGGACAACATGATCCACCTCACTGGAATGATACTGGAAGACTGCAATTCTCAGGTCAGCAACCTGTACAGGCTTTTTTGGTGGTCCCTCCTGCAGAAGGCAGGAATAAGCCCCCAGGGTTGACCGAGGTGACAAAGGTGTATAATGAGAATATGCACCAATGCCTCAGTAGTATCATTGATGACGCAGTAGGCATAGCACTATGCCTACCAGATGGAATCAAGCCCAGGAAGGCTGAGTCCAAGCACATTCAACTGTACCAGAGAGAAGCCAAGTTTAGTGGCTTGGAAAACTGGACAATGGATGTGTATAACCATCTGGCTGTGTGCCAGTATGGTGGTGACTGGCTGGATAGGGAATGAGTGTTTGTTCTCCCAGAATTTCTGGAAGGACCAGCCAAGAGCTGGTTTAGGCACCATGTCTTGCACCATAATCATGCATGACAGCAGTGGACGTTCAAGGATGGAATCCTTGAGCTATATAATCAATTTGTGAATGCATCTACTATGCAGGATGCACGGGAGGCATTTATCATGACCTCCTACACCAATAAGTTGAGTGTACAAGGTTTTTACAATACCTTGATCAACCACGCTCAGAATATGTCCATTTACCCAGACAATTGGGTAATGATTGATACATTTTTGAGAGGAATACCGGATGCAATGAGAGAATCCCTCATCTGTGATGATGGCCTGTTGCCAGAGGTGAATACCGTGGAGAAATTTGTGGCACATGCATTGCGCTACAAGCAAGCACACAAGATCACCAAACACTTTGAGCTACAATGCTCAAAGACACAGGTGGTGACAAAAGCTGAACCACAGAAGGTAGGCACCTTCTGGGCTCACAGGAAGGAGTTGCAGGCAAGACGAACCCCCGTGTTGTAGTGAGACCTACACGGAGCCAGGAGCAACACCCCTAGAGTGATCCACCAGTGGACAGAGTAGAACAACCAGTGGTGGTTCCATACTGTAGACCACCACCGGAATATGCGGGTCAGCGACAACCAGCAGACATAGTGAAAATGTTGAATGTGCTGTGGAAGCTTGATGCAAGCCATCCTGTTGGGGCAAATGCGTGTTTCCGGTGTGGTTGACCTGGGCATTATGCAAATGACTGCCCAGGTAACAATGGCTACCAGGAAGACAAGCCACAGGCATATATATGTGCAGTACAAACTGCCATACCTGATGACAATGGTGTTGACTCAGGAAATGAGCCTGATGTTGAGGATGATGAGGTGAACAACCTCCTTGGTAATGTGCCAGAGGACAGTGCTGCCTCTGAGGCAGGTGAGCATCTGGGTGACAAGTTTGTTAAGGTAGATGTTTACAATGACAACTACTATGCACAGGAGTCTGACACAGAGTTCATGGGAGTTCTGACGGACTATCCAGCAAGTGAACTTGACCAATCTATTGGAGCGGGTAATGTAAAGGTGTATAAAGTGCACCTCTGTAAAGCTCCGGGCAAACTGGCAAGGCAAGTAGTGTGATGTGAGGATGAGGAGTGCCTTGCATCATACGTTGAGGTGAACAGACACAAGGCATGGACCTTGTGGGACTCTGGGAGTACGACGATGGGGGTGACACCTCAGTTCTGCCAGGTTCATGACATATATGTCAGTGAGCTGAAAGAGCCACTGCTCCTTCAGCTGGGCACTGTTGGGAGTTGGGTGGCAGTGCAGTTTGGAATGCAGGCAACCATTGTCTGTGTAGGAGGGGAGACACGAGAGTACCTGGACATAGCAAATTTTGACTGCTACGACATGATAATAGGTATGCTGTACATGTGCAAGCATTGCATGATTCTCAACTTTGAGAAGAATGAGATAGTAGTGGATGGTAAGACCATTCCAGCAGTACGGGTATCTGTGGAAAATAGTGATGGACAACTCCATTGACACTGAGCCATGGAGAAGAAGCTGTTAGTCAGATGGAACTGACTAGATGGTGGAAGAAGAGCTCCCACCATTGAAGATGTAGAGGAGGAGGAGCAAGCTCATGTAGGCTTGCCAGAAGAGTACCCAGCATTGATGGTGCTGGAGAATGAGGTTGTGGAGTACGAGCGTACTCTGAAAAGGGGGGAGAAGCCCAAATCAAGTGCCAAGAAGGAAGGAAAAAAGCATAAGACTAAGGATAGGTGTCTTCAGAGTGCAACAAGTATGGAGTGCCAACCAACATCATCAAAAGTCAAGGTCAAGGACCTTGTTACAGATGACAATCATGGACGAGTGGAGGATGAAGTGTCCTCCACAGGGACAAATAGGTCAGTATGGGATTGACCAATACCACATACAAACTTTGAGTGGGCATTTGATTCATGTATGCCTGCAGAGTGGAATGAGCTGGTAGCATTCATGTATGCATGGAGCAGTCCATGCTGGACCTCATAAGAAGGGGTATACCGTCAAGTGAGCGAGGACAAAGTCTCACTGCTGGGCAAAATAATCTTTGATGGAGTATCCATGAGTTCCTGGAGAAGCAAATGGGTTGCGCCACTGCAACTGCACACTCTGGATGAGAGTGAGCTGAGGATTATGGCCCTCAGAGACAAATATGCTTGGCTACCAGACTGAGCAATGATGCCTGCACAACCATGCAAATTGGAACAGCATAAGGGGAAAGGTAAATCCGAGGGATTTACAATTGAGGATATACCAAACCTGCGATGACAGTGGCAGGAGGAATTCATGGATATACTCAATGGGACCAAGGAGGAGTTGTCTCCATGGCACGACGTAAACCACAAAATAAACCTTATTGACAAGAATAAGGTCTACAAATACCATTTGCCAAGATGTCCGATGGCACTGCAGCAGCAACTGAGAGACAAGACCAATTGGTACTTGTGAGCTCAATGGTGGGAGGCATGACCAGCCTCCCAAGCTGCTCCACTGTTATGCATCCCAAAGAAGGACAGCACACTGAGGATGGCGTTGGATGCATGCCAATGCAATGATAATATGGTAAAGGATGTGACACCACTTCCTGATCAAGAAGTCATCTGTGAAGATGTGGCTCACGTGAAGTTCAGGTCAAAAATTGACCTGATGGATGCATATGAGCAAGTGAGAATCTGGGTATCCAACGTGCCAAAGACAGTGTTCTCATCAATAACAGGAACATATGTGAGGAAGATCATGCAAATTGGAGACTGCAATGCTCCAGCAACGTTCCAGAGGTTAATGACCTCTATCTTTTGAGATTGTATTGGGAGATTTGTCTATTCATCTATTCGGACACCATCAAGGAACACAAAGTGCATCTTCATGTGATATTCAAGAAACTGAGGTCTAATGTGCTGTACCTCAAGTGGAAGAAATGCGAGTTGTATGCTGAGACAGTTGACTGCCTCAGATACAAGATAGACAGTCAGGGTATCCACCCGGACCAGGACAACATCAATAGGATCTGCAAGTGGTGTGTTCCATGAACATAAAATGACGTACAACAGTTCATTGAATTGGTCAACTACATTGGCAATTTCTTGCCTAATGTAACGGCGTATACAGGACCATTAATGTTCATAACACAGAACAGTGCACCATTTATCTGGAGACCTATACACCAGCGGTGCTTCAAGATGATCAAGCAGATTTGCTCCAAGACACTGGTAATACAGCCCATTGACCCAAGACGTGATGAGCCAATATAGCTCATCTGTGATGTGTCCAAGGCGGGCGTTGGAGCTATGGATGGCCAGGGTAGTTCCTGGCAGAACTGTCAACCCGCAGGGTTCATGTTGAAGAAGTTCACGTCAGCACAGCAGAACTATGCCATCCACAAGCTAGAAATGCTAGCCATACTTGAGGCATTGCTCAAATGGGAAGACAAGTTGATGGGATATAAAATCCACATTATAACTGATGATAAAGCCCTTGAGTTTTTTAAGACTCAAGCTACATTATTGCCCTGTCAGCGCCAGTGGATAGATTACATGGTGAGATAGAACTTTGACATCACTTATGTCAAAGGAGAACTGGATAAGGTGGCTGACTGCCTCTCAAGGTAGTTCGAGAGCAATCAAGGCAATGAACATCATGATAGTCATGAATATGTCAATGCGGACGTCTGCATTGACCTGCAAGGCAATGATTTACCTTATCATTGATATAAAGAAGTGAAGGAACATGTGGTGGAAGTCCGTGCCATGCAAGCCTATGAACTGTGACAAAGCAGGTGTCATGACCCATCTCCGGGACACACCACGCACCCCCGGGACACCTCGCCTGACCCCCACGCCTCCTCCCGATTCCCCCGCCC
>JABAJZ010007180.1:0-10194 GCA_018857265.1 Termitomyces sp. T32_za158 | reverse complement strand
AATCCCCTGATCTTAACCCTATTGAACACCTCTGGGAGTACCTCAAGGAGCAGCTTAGGCAGTATGAAACACCTCCTGGAGAGGGTTGCAAAGGAGTGGGATGGAATACCAGCAGAAGTATGCCAAAGACTGATAGAAAGCATGCCTAGAAGGATTCAAGCAGTTATCAAGGCAAATGGAGGACATACAAAGTACTAAATACCAAAATTAGAGATGCTCAAAAAACTGTCCCAATGAGTGAATATCTTAAAATGGCCATTACTCCATCAGTTTTGACTTAAATTACATAAGCTAAGATGCAATATGTAGCTACGATGCCATAGTATTTATATGATTTGACTAGAATTTTGAATACTTTCAATCCTTCATGCCAATGTCATCTTTCAAAAAGTATAAAACATTGGGACAGTTTTTTGAGCCACTGTAGCTGCATTATATGTGGCCATGGCCTCTCAGTACATTCTTGGTCATGCCATGATGAGCCTGAGCCAATAGACAAGAGTAATCTTTCCTGCACTATTGGCATAAAGAGCTTGACAAAGTGTGAACTCCTAGAGGGTTCACCAGTGCATTCAGTAAGCAAAATCTACTGCAATACCCTGCCAGGTGTTTCACAACCCTGGGTAGCTATATATCAGTGCATATCATACTAGCTGGTCCAGATCAAATAGCACCTTTGAGTCTGGTACAGCATGATGCACAACACCAATGTACCATCATCCTTTGTGTGCAGAAAACACTGTTTTGGCCTTACTTCATTACCTTGTCTCCCTTTGAACTTGATTCCATCTCCAATCTTGTCTCGTTGTTTCCAGACCTCTCTCTGGACCTTCCTTGGACCACCTCCCTACCCTCCATATTGTCCTCCAGTCCACCCTTGTGATCCTCACTACTAATTTCCCAAACCTCACCATCACTTCCCTTGTCTGTACCCCAGAATTCCCTTTGTCCCCATACACCCATCACCTTCTACCTTGCTCCACACTCATACTAAAAAGAACCCTACTACTATCCTAGGACTCACATACTTCACCCCAGACTACTCTTATCAACCCCAGACTACTTATTCTTCTTGCCCTAGACCACTTCTAAATTTCCCCAGACTTTCTCTCCCTCACCCAGACCTCATGTACTTAGCTACCTTGAGTCCACCCTATAAGGCCTCACTTAGGAAGTAGCCTCAATCATCAGCAGAATCTAACAAGAACTAAATAATGTGTATTGTAGGGAAGTTATCATGTGAATAGTCAGTACTGTAGAGGTATCATAATATTCCTTGCATGGCTCATTCTCCTGTCAGCCCTCTACTTCATGTGGTCTTACAAGACCTTTTCTAAGGTTGAGAACACTCACAAGAGCTGCCTTGTTGTTTATAATGATGAGAGCATGAGGTGGAGCACATGTATTCCAAAGCAAAGGGAAAGGAAATATTGTATGAGATTACATGGAGCTATTGCAAAAAGACTGTGGAGATTGATAAAATATAAGAGCCAGCATACTGTGTATGCATTTGTCAGGGGAACTTCTATTTGGGGTCTCCTCAAACTTCTCTAGACTGCTCCAGAGATCTCTCAGGTCATCTCTGAGACTACTCCAGAGTTATGGTTAGTGGCTCCATCATGCTATGTAGTTGTTTTCATGCCTCTGCCATCTACATGGATGCACTGTGCCATGGCAGAAAAATCCTTCAATTTGTTCTCTTTTGAATTTCTCTTTGGTAGATGATTAGCTATATTCCTATCATACTGTACCATTTCTAATAAACTTTGAATTTTCCTCTGCCAGTTGTGTGATTAGCCACAACTTCTGGAAGTCTCCCTTATAAATATGTCTACTCTGAATCTGCTTCATTGAACTCTACTGCTTCTTTGAACTTTGTCTCATTTGTCTTGCCTTGTAAACCTTTGACTTATCTTGTCTTGACTCATCTATTATTGCCCAGAACTTGTCTCATCTATATTATCTATTTTGACCTCAACTCGTTAAACCCTTTCTATCTCGCCTGGCACTCGTCTTCACCCCAGTTTCACCTTGCTTCACCTTGTTTCCCCGATTTCCCCTTGTCTCCACATTTCCACCTTGTTTCCTGGTTTTACCTCCACGGTTTCACCTTGTTTCCCCGGTTTTGCCTAACTTTCCTGGTTCATGCCCCAGACTACCTCAGACTCAGTTAATCTCGTGTTTCCCTTCATTCTAGCAATTGTCCCTGAAGTCCACCCATTGTTACATCGTCATTTTCTCTGAAACGCACCTTGTCGCACCTCAGAACTCATCTATTTTGTCCCAGACCACTCGTTCTACATCCCAGACCACTTTCTATATCCTAGACCACCCGTTAATATCCTGGAACACCCTAGAACACCCTCTTTATCTTGCCCTGGACTTTGTCCCTTTGTACCAGGTCACTTGTATCTAGCTACATCTAGTCCACCATCATAAGGCCCTGCTTTGGAAGAAGCCTCCGAGGTCAGCGGGACCTGACAGCAGATTAGGAGGCGGCAGTGGGTGTGTCAGGGTCAAAGCAGTTGGGGATGTTGGTGGGGGTGTCAGGGAGTACTCCTGGAGGTGCTCCAGGGTGGGGTCATGACAGTACTAGCTATTTCAATGTTAATTGCAATGCGCCATGGGTGCCTGGGCAGCTGATGCGTATTTGGGTAGGCACTAAGTCTTGTGCTGTCACATGGCATGGCATGTGATCTGCCGCCTCATAGTTGCATGACTGTGTGTGTGCATGTGTATCACCAACTTAGTAGATAATTGCTGAATATGGCATGGTGGACAAATCAAGGCTCATCAATGTTGGCTAGTATGTTGAAGTAAGTGACTCAATAAAGACAGAGACATGTGGTTAACCCTAAATTCCACCTCTGGCACATGACATCATCAAGCAAAGCAGCTCAATCTACAACTGGTGGCAGAGGATGTTGTATGGAAAATGCTTTTCAGAGGTGAGTGAAAGACTTATGATACATGTTCTCACTTTCTCGGGCCAACTCTAATCTCCACCTCCAGCACACATGACAACAGATCAGTCTTCTGACTTGGCTTTCAGTCAGCCTCAGCTGACAGTCGAGCACATCAATGTCACACTGATGCAAATATTGGCTAATAGGAGTGGGTATTGTGTTGTTTGGGGTTGAAATTATGCTGTGATCACCTCACCTGCAGAACAGGACACATGGTGGATGCAGTAAAGATAGATGTATGGATGGATGGATGCAGTAAAAGATGTATGTGAGAGTTCTGTGCACATGAATAGAAGCTATAAACAATAACCATTTGAGATTACTAACAACAAATACTATAGATTTCAATGCAAAATGCCTCTTTTAAAATGAAGGATTAAACACTAAGCTTCAACTTGGTAAGAAATAAAATTTTCATACCTTCAGCAATGTTTTTGTAGAAAACATGAGAATACTACATATTAAATCTCCATGCTAATGCAATATAGCTGCCAATTTAGGATCAATACAACAAATACTATAGATTTTCTAAATAGGTATAGCAAGATGGTCTGGAGATCTCTGGACCTACTCCAAGGTTAGACTTTAGGCGCAGTTATGCTGTACAGTACGTTCTCACACCTCCACACCTGCCTTGATGTGCTGCCCACTAGCAGAGGAGTCCTTAGACTTGTTCTCTTCAAATTTTCCTCTACCAGGTGACTAGCTACATTCCTGTTGTATTGTACCATTCTAATACACTTTGGATTTCCCTCTGCCAGTTGTGTGATTAGCCACAACCTCCAGAGGTTGCTCTTATAGCAGAACAAGTCTCCTAACTCTGGTCTGGAGGTCTCCTATAGCTTGCCCAATATCTTAGGCCCCTATTTGTCACTTCCTCACCAGGCTTAAGCTCCTCTGTTTCTATGTCTCAGCTTGCCTCTCCAGTTCCTCTTCCAGACACTCCAGCCCTGCAGAACAATGTCTGGAGTCGCTTGCTCCAACTAGAGGCACAGATGCAACTCACCCAGACCTCCTTAGCCCACCACACTTCCAAACTCTCCACCCTCCATCAAACCACCAAAACCATCTCTGACTCCCTCCTGGCGCTCCTTGAGCACCTCCCTGCAGCCACTGCTGCATGCTCCCCTTTCTCCACACCAGCACTGCACTTTCCTGCCACAAGGCCAGCTCCACTGGCGCATAGACATGCTAACATTCTCTGCCCAGCACTCCCAGATGCATACAACAGTAACCGTGCATCCAGTGAGTGTTTCTTCTGGTCATGTGTCACCTACATCCAGCTTTGCAGCGATGACTTCCCCTCCAACAAGCTGAAGATTGTGAAGAGACTAATACAGTTTTTGCTGACCCCCCTACACTGGCTACCATAAGCACCCTCTCTGACATACCCAAAGCTCCAGCTCCAAGAAGACCCCAGCTTGTCACCTAGGAGCGCTGCCTCCCTTGTTGTTACGTACTGGTCTCCACTCCATCTGCCAATTCACTCCAGCTCAACGTCAAAGTAGAAACAATGGACACCTAGCAAGTCCAGAGCATCATTGCCCTCTTCAACTCTGGAGCGACTGGACTCTTTGTGTCCAGGACACTGCCTACATGGAGCATCATCAGCTCACTACTCAACCGCTCCTCTCTCCGATCCTAGTGTACAACATTGATGGTACCCTGAACAAAGAAGGCTCCATCTGCTTGCCATCGCATGCAGAATGAGCTACCTTCGCAGTCACCAGCCTAAGGAAGCAGGACATGATCTTGGGCTTCACCTGGCTACCTGGAGATTGACTGGACCAAGGAAGAGGTAAGGATGAGCCAATGCCCTTGACGCTGCACCACCTGCACAGAGAAATTGAAGAAGGAGCGGCGCACTACAATGTGGGAACATGCAGCTATCTAGGTGTGCCAAGTAGGACACCTCTCCTCCATGGACTTCAACTTGCTGGAACCCCTGCTTCTGGCGTTCCCTCATAGAGAGGCCCTCTATGAGAATGACAGGCATGGTGGAGGGTACTCCAGACAGGAAGAGGGATGTGAAAGGGAGTTCCTACTTGCCTGGGACCTGGAACAACTAGATGATGCCATCAAGGTAGGAGACTGCATCTATGCCATGATCTTGCAGACGCCACCCTCTCCAGAGGAAATCCAGGCCAGCCAGACCACATCCCAGCAGTTGGCCCAGGCATTTGCGGCAAATGCCCAACCCCAGGCTTTCCAAGACACAGTCTCCAACCACCTACACAACTTTGAAGACATCTTCTCCAAGGCCTCATTCAACTCCTTCCTGGAGCGCAAGCAGTGGAACCACACCATCGAGCTGATACTCAATGCAAAGCCTGCTGACTGCAATGTTGACCTACTTGTGCCAAAAGAGCAGGACGAGTGGGTGCCAATTGTAGGGTGGGGTCTCAGGGAGTCCACTGGGAAGTACTTGAGCGTAGTGTGAGTTATGGGGGGCACCCATGCGCCAGTTGATTGGAGGTCTTTGACTGATGGAGGAGCCGTAAAGTGGTCCTGCATGTTTGTCACCCCAGTATCAAGGTTGTGGATAGGGGTCAATGGGCAAAGGGGGTACAGGGGTTGGGGGATGCCCATCGGATATTCAGGGTTGGGTACTGGACGGCCATAGGCGGCGGTCTGGTAACAGGTTTGGGTGTATGTAGCCATCCAGAACAGTAGTAAGGAAAGTCTTGATATTATGTCAGGTTTTGTTGACCTCGGGGGCTTCTTCCAAAGCAAGGGCTTACGAAGGTGAACTGGATGTAGCTAAGTATACATGGCTGGGTGCAAGGAGACAAAGTCCAGGGCAAAGTTATGAGGAAAGTCTGTGGTGCTCTAGGATAGTCCGGGGTGGTCTGGGGTGTAGAATGGGGTTTGGAGTAAGGAACGAGTGGTCCAAGATGAAGTAGATGAGTTCTGGAGTGCAACAGGGCATTTTGGAGAAAGAGATGAAGTGACAAAGGGTGAACTTCAGAGACGGTTACTGGAACTGAGAGAGAACAAGGAGAACACAGGGTCCTAAGTGGTCCGGGATAAGAGCCGGTGAAACAAGACAAAACCAGAATGAAGGTGGGTCACTGGTGAACAGAACGGCAATAAAGTCAATGTCGGAACAATTAAGTGAAGGGTGAGATGAATATGGGTTGAGAGTTGAAAGGTTGAGACGAGTAGAGTTGAAGAGGTGTGAGACAAAACAAGGCAAGACAAAGTTCAAACAAAGCAGCAAGTATAACAAAATAGATTCAAAGGAGACTTAATGATTTGAGAGTCAAGTTAAATGGTTCTGGAGGTTCAAGATTCACTAGATGCAATGCAGCCAATAATAATAATATGCATGGACAGATGTTCGGAGTTATTAGCAAGGGTCCAGCCAAAGTGGGCGGGTGTCGGGATCAACATATTGTATGGTTGTTGTCAGGTGTTGGCCTGGGTGTCAGGAGTGATCGCTGGAGTGATTGTTGGAGGATGTGGGAGGTGGTGGCACTGTGAGATCAGATCAGTTGTGGGTGATCACGGCTCAGTAGAATCAAGTAGAGTTGATGTGGTGATGGCCAGGGTTAGGGTCAGTAGGGCAGGGGATTGTATGCTGGGCTGGGGAAGTCAGGGCTGCTGGCAGGGTGGTGGGGTAGCATGGCAGGTGCAAGCGAGTGTAGGGGTTGGTTGTGGGGTGGTGCAGTGTACTTTGGAGGCGGGTTGTGACAGTCTGGAGCGCATGCTACTTCACAAAGTTGGACGTCCAATGGGGCTACAACAATGTGCACATCCAGGAAGGGGAGAAGTGGAAGGGAGCGTTCCAGACCAACTGGAGACTGTTTGAGCCTTTGGTAATGTTCTTCAGGCTCACAAACAGCTTGGCCACCTTCCAGACCATGATGAACAACATTTTCCAGGATCTGATCGCTGACAGCATGGTGTGCATATACCTCAATAACATCCTCATATACACTAAGACCTTGGAGGAGCATTGCTGCATCACCTGAGTCATCCTGGACCGCCTCCACCAGCACCAACTCTATCTCAAACCAGAGAAGTGTGAGTTTGAGCAGACCCGCATCAAAATCAAATATCTCAGGCTGATCATCTTACATGGAACGGTGGAGATGGACCCGGTGAAGGTGGCTGGTGTTATGCAATAGCTGGAGCCCCAGAACAAGAAGCCTTCCTGGGGTTCACCAACTTCTATTGGTGTTTCATCCAGGACTTCTCCCACCACACATGGCCGCTGTTTGACCTCACTGAGAAGGACATGGGATGGGCTTGGGGGGATGTGCAACAAGAGGCCTTTGACGCCCTCAAGTCCACCATCACCTCTAAGCCTGTCCTCATGTTCCCTGACAATGATTGTCCCTTCTGCGTCGAGGCCAACAGCTCTGACTTTGCAACTGGTGCAGTCTTATTGCAGCAGTCCCTGGAGGACAAGAAGTGGCACTCCATAACCTTCTACTCCAAGAGCCTCAGCACTGTAGAACACAATTACAAGATCCACAACAAGGAGATGCTAGCTATCATCCGGTCCCTGGAGGACTGGCATCACTTCTTAGAAGGTGTGCAGCACAAATTCAAAGTTTAGATGGACCACAAAAACCTAGAGTACTTTTGGATAGCCAAGAAGCTCAACCCTTGCCAGGCCCAGTGGTCCCTATCTAGCAGCAGCAGTCTCGGGAGAGCACGGGAGAGAACTAAATGACAAGGTAGATAACCTCAGTGGACAGTAGAACACTATAGCATTTGTATATACCTAAATGACAAGGTAGATACTAAGGCACGTAAGTAATATGAAGTGATATAAAGATTAGGACTTACACCTCAGTGGACAGTAGAACACTGAGGTGTGATACGAATATAGCCGAAAGAAAAGTAAACGAATGTATTACTAAGTGTGGGTCCGTATATCCTGGGCTTATGCTCGACACCCTATACCTCGCCAACTTTGACTTCTCCCTGCACCACAAGCCAGGAAGGAGTATGGGGAAGCTAGATGCACTGTTCCGTTGCACAGACTACGGGTCCAGAGCCAGGGACAATGCCAATACTGTCCTCCTCCATCCAGACCTATTTGCCATCTGCACCCTGGAAGGGGTATACCTTCAGGAAGACAAGGTCAACATCCTCCAGGATATCTGCCAGGGTAATTATGAAGGCATCCAGGAAGACTCCGTGGCTAAGGCCGCCCTGGCCCTGCAATCTGGGAGTTGCACTGGAGCCAGATTGGTGCGCACTTACAAATGGGGCCTACAGGATGGTCTCCTCACCTTACAAGGCCACATTTATGTTCCAAACGACCCAGAGCTCTGGAGGCACATAATAGAGCAACACCATGACTCCTAGATTGCTGGGCACCCCAGGCACTGGAAGATGTTGCAACTGGTGTCCCACAACTACTGGTGGCTCCAGATGTCACGGTACATTGGTTCCTACACCAGCACCTGTGACCTGTGCCTCTGGACCAAACCTCAACGTCACCTCCCTGTAGAACAACTGCACCCCCTCCTGATACCCATAGCATGCTGGAGTGTGGCCTCCATTGACTTCATCATAGAACTGCAGGACTCCCATGGCTATGACACCATCATGGTGGTAGTGGATTTGTGTGGTAAGCATGCTCATTTCATCTCCACCCACACCACCTGTACTATTATGGGCACCACCAACCTCTATCAGAAGAATGTATGGAAGCTCCACAGTCTCTCCAATGCCTACATCTCCGATTGAGGTCCGCTATTCATAGCAGAGTGCAAGCTCTACTGCCTGCTCCATGTCAAGCTGCACACTTCCACCGTGTACCACCTCCAATCCAATGGCCAGACAGAACAGGTTAACTAAGAGCTCGAGCAGTACCTTCACCTATTCTGCAATGAGTGGCAGGACAATTGGGATGAGCTCCTCCTTGAGGCAGAATTCCAGTACAACAACCATGTTCACTCTGCTACAAAAGTCTCCCCATTCCTCCTGGACACCAGATGTCACCTCCAGATGGAATTCAAGCCTGCAGGACACCGGTTGGAGAACAAGTCCATCAATGAGTTTGTAGACTGAATGCATGAAGCTCAGAAGGAAGAAGCCAAGGCAGCCCTGACCAAGGCAAATGTAAGAGCAACCTCTGGAGGTTGTGGCTAATCACACAACTAACAAAGGGGAATCCAAAGTATATTAGAAACGGTACAATACAACAGGGGAGTAACTAGTCACCTGGCAGAGGAGAATCCAAAGAGAACAAGTCTAAGGATCCCTCTGCTGGCATGCAGTGCATCAGGCAGGGGTGGAGAGCATGGGAACGTACTGTACAGCATGACAAGCACCTCAACCCTAACCCCAGAGCAGTCCTGGAGTTATAGGGGCCTTGGAAAAAAGAGGTCCTCTGACAGCAAAGGACAATATGGCCTAGTACTATGACTGTGGATGACTTCCGACACTCATGTACAAGCCTGGGGATCGCATATACCTGGATGGATTGGACATTGCCACCACCTGACCATCCAAGAAGTTGTCCCACTGCCAACTAGGGCTGTATGTAGTGGAAAAACAGGTGGGTCCCTTGACTTACCAGTTCTGCTTACCCCCCAGAATGTGCCAGCTGCACCCGGTCTTCAACGTGGTCAAACTCCAGCCAGCCCCAAACGACCCCATATTGGGGGAACAAGCTCCACTATTGCCACCTTTTGTTCTGGTGGCTGAGGGCCCAGAGTATGAGGTAGAGAAGATCCTGGACAGTTGTCTATTCTGCTGCAAGCTACAGTACAAGGTCAAGTGGAAAGGCTATGGTATTGAAGACATCTCCTGGAAGCCCACCAACAGCGTCCATGTGCCTGCCCTCATCAGGGAGTTCCACTGCACCCACCCCAATGCACCTTGAGCCATCCAAGGCATCTACCCCATCTCTTTGACTGACCAAGCTGTCCTGGACCTGTTCTATCCCATGCGTTAAGGCGCCGCACCCTAGAGGGGGGGTGATGTCAGGGGACCTCCTTTTTCAAGGCCTCTATAACCCCAGGACTGATCCAGAGTGGTCTGGAGATCTCTGGACCTACTCCAGGGTTAGGGTTGAGGTGTATGTCATGCTGTATGGTATGTTCCCATGCTCTCTGCCCCTGCCTGATGCGCTGCACACCAGCAAAGCACATAGAGGCACAACAAATGTATGTGTCCTACATTGTAGTGGAATGCGTCTTGTAACGTGTCATACGTGTCCAGCGGAGTCCGCTGCAGTCTAACGGAACTCCACATTGTTACGTCA
>JABAJZ010007179.1:0-10201 GCA_018857265.1 Termitomyces sp. T32_za158 | reverse complement strand
TTACCTAGTAACTTACCAGGCCAGAATTTCAGGTGTTTTTACAGGATAAATTACAAGTAATTTACTCTGCATGTGACTAAAAAACATGACTATTGATCCAGCAAGAACATTGATGGGTGCATAACATTTCTTGTGCAGTGAATAGATATTTGCATAAGCATTGTATTGAGCCAGGTGCATTAGCCACCAATAAGCAATGAACATGCTGCTGATGATGCCCAATTCTTCTTTTATAATGTTGGGCATGCAGATGTATATGTTGCAAGAACCCAGTTGAAGTCTCAATCACTCAATGAAAGTGGCAGCAGTAATAGATGGGAAGTGGTGGGAATGAACTTAGCAAAATAGTGAATGCTAGCACACAATAAGGTAAGTTATTCAAGAATAAGTGAAAGATGTAGTATCATGAAGCTATGCCTGTGGCATCAAGCTCTCTTATAATTGCTGTTGGGAGCACTCTATAGCCATGATATTTTCTTGCTGCTCATGCAGCCTGCAGCCCATTTAAACCAAGGTGGTACACATCTATAAACCTACAAGAACAAGTTGCAAATCTATAAGTTGTCAAGTCCTGCTGACCTCGGGGGCTTCTTCCAAAGCAAGGCCTTACAATGGCGGACTGAATATAGCTAGATACACTCAACATGATTTGGAGTGACAAAGTCTGAGGCAAGGTAATGAAGGTGTTCCAGGTGCTCTGAGATATTAACGGGGTTCTGAGGGTGTGGACAGCAGTCTGAGACATAGTACAAGTGCTCCAGGACGAACTAAGTGAGTTCTGGGGCACGAAGGGGCATTTTTAGAAGGAAGGATGATAGAATGAGAGGTGGATTTAAGAAACGATTGCTAGAACGGGAAGAATGCAAGATTAACTGAGTCTTGGGTGGTCTGGGACGCAAGCCGGGAAAGTGAGACAGAACCAGGGAAAACGAGGTGAAACAAGGCAAAACTGGGAAACAAAGTGGAACTGTGGAGACGAGATGAAACTGGGAAAATGAGGCAAAATGGTGAAGATGAGACAGAACCGGGAAACAAGGCAAAACTGTTGAGACGAGGTGAAACCAGGGAAACAAGGCAAAATGATGAAGACAAGGCAAAACCGGAAATGGAAAGGATTTAACGAGTCAAGGTTTGGAATGGAAAGATGTAGACGAGATGAGTCAGAAGAGATTTGGATAATTGGAGAGTTGACAAGACAGATTCAAGAATAGACAAGACAATTCAAGAGACAAGAATAAGTCAAGGAGACAGTCATGAAATATGGAGAGAACGAGTCAGGAAATCAAGCAGTCATTCAGGCAAAACAGTCAAAGGTTGTCAATATCAATACTGAGGTACATGCTAGCTAGTTATGACTTATATACTTGACAAGGCAGAGCTTGTCCCAGACCGAGCCTGATCAGTCCTGGAGTACTGTATGGACATACTGAATAGGGCTCTGGGATGTATTGGCAAAGAGTCCCGGGACTGTATGGGAGTCCTGACTTGTGGGGCCTTTATTGAGGTGGGCGGCATATTGGGATCCTTATATCAATTGTGTCTGATGGCGGCTGGCGGGTCGCAGTGCCAAGTGTAATTGCCGGAGTAATTGCCTGGTGATGTGGGTGATGCAGGTGATGCAGATGATTGCAGCACCGCAGGATCAGGTAGGGTTGATGCGGGTGATCGCAGCACTATAGGATTAGACAGGGTCGATGCAGTGATTGCTGGAGGTCAGGGTCATTGGAGCAGGGGAAGTATGTGCTTGAGAAGGCAGGGCAGCTGGCAGGGAAACCAGGGAAAAGCGTAGAGGTTGGATGAGGTGTCCCAGGGTTGCATGGTGTGCTCTGGAGACGGGTCATGACATCACCCCCCTCTAGCATTGAGACCCTCAAGGCGCCTGTGGTGGTGTGGCTGTCCAGCTTTTGTGTGTGAAGAGAAGCTCTGATGGCGGTCTAGAAGCTGCGAGTCCCAGATAAAAGAGGAGACAGATCAGGAACTTCTCTTGTTTTTCAACCTTGATGTCTTTGCCCCCTGCCTCGTCCAGCAGTGCTCAGCCCTCTCCTTCCAGGCATATGGTGCCTCCATCTTCTCATTTGGTGAGTCGCGTGAACCTTGCCCCGGGGCAAATCCTGGCAGTCCCGGAAGCGTCACATATCAGAGCATTACATGCGCCCCTGGTGGTCGTGATGCAGGCTATGCAACGAGCTCGTGGGCCTCCTACCTTAGCATGGTGTCAGGCAAATGGTCCGGTGAATGTGCGCATGCCGAGGTGTTGGCTTGTCTAACTTTCATGTAGTGTTTTCATTGCGCCTGCAAGCATGCATACTGCATCTTCGAGGGGCCACAAGAGGGGTCCCAGCGTGATTTTGCCGTGTGTGAGGCCTGCTGGGGAAATCACAAAGGGTGTTTGGTTGCACAGTTGTAGCGAGCGTGTTGCGTGGCGGCGGAGCAGGGTTGGGACATTGACTGGGTATGGAGGAAGATGAGGAAGGAGTTGCGGCCACAGGTGGTGGAGGTGTCAGGAGGAGGACCCATGGCAGTAGAGGGCGTGCCAACGCCGGCAAGTACCCCTCCCTCCAGGCCCAATAAAGAGAAGCACAAGGCTGTGTTGGAGTCCAAGGCGCCCAAGCGTGTGCGCCGGCGGCTGTCTCTGGTGCCTCCTATCTTCAAGGGTGGCTTCACGGTTGAACGTCTTTTTGCCTGGGTCAGGGCACCTTCTGCCATTGATCATGGTTCATCAAGGAGTCCCAGAGATTTTGTGGGCAGAGGTGCGCAGGTTGTGGGAGGAGGTCGAGGGTCTGTGAGAGGAGGTGCAGGTGGCAAGGCAGGAGCGTGACAAGGTGGCCCGGGCACGCAATACTCTGCTGCATGACCGCAACGCATCTCTTGAGCTGTGGAAGGCGCAGGCTGAGGAGATCAAGCAGCTCCGGGCTCATCTTACACGGGAGACGGTGGGGAGTTCAACAGGGATTCTGGGGTTCACAGTGCCTTCAGTGCAGGAGGTGGAGGAGTTGGCTCAGGGGTTGCACCAGGTAGATGAGTCAGAGTCCTGCTGGCAGGAGTGGCTGTTGTGTGAGGTTGCCAGGGCACAGTTGGAGACTTTGGGTGCATGATTCCTTTTCTTTGCTTGCTCGTGCATTGATCTTTCCTCAGGCTGGGCCCAGGAGCACTGGCTGCTTCTGAATGGTCTGTCCTTGGGCGTGTTGTACATGGTGGAGGAGTTGGCAGGGCAAGCAATGACCCTGGAGGGTGGCGCAGGGAGCGGGGCACTTGTCAAGGATGATGGAGACACACTGTTATCATACTTTTGTTGAGGCGGGCTCCTGGCTGGAGATGTTTGTGGACAAGATTGCAGACCCCACCCTTGTTGGAGGAGATAGTGCAGATGGCCCAGGAGTTGTTGGAGGCAGAGTTTGGTCCCAGAGGAGGTCAGGAGGAGATGCAGGAGAGGCAAGGGGGAGGTGACTAAGAAGGAGGAGTGCCGAGTGCCAGGGACCTTGTACAGACTTCGCAAAAATTGTTGGGACTACCTTGTCTGTATTATGATGTACTCGTAGCACTTGTAAATATCAGGTATTGTTTGCTGGTTTTGAGTGAGATTGAGGCTGAATATAAGAAGGTAGAGTCTAGTCCCAGGGGTCCTAGGGCTTTGGGTGTCGCTGATGGAACAACTAGAGTTCATCAAGGGCGTTGTTGAGGTGATGCCAGGGTTTCCAGGTGTTGTCTCAAAATGGTGAAGACAAGGCAAAACTGTTGAGATGAGATGAAACCGGGAAAACGAGGCAAAACTGTGAAGATGAGGCAAAACTGTTGAGACAAGATGAAACCAGGGAAACAAGGTGGAACTGTGAAGGCGAGGTGAAACTGTGAAGGTGAGGCAAAACTGGAAATAGAAGGAATTCAACAAGTCAAGGTTGGAATGGAAATATGTAGACGAGACAAGTTAGAAGAGAGTCGGATAACCGGAGAGTCAACGAGACAGATTCAAGAATAAACAAGACAATTCAAGAGACAAGAATAAGTCAAGGAGACAGTCATGAAAATATGGAGAGAACAAGTCAGGAAATCAAGCAGTCATTCAGGCAAATCAGTCAAAGGTTGTCAATATCAATACTGGGGTACATGCTGGCTAGTTACAACTTATATACTCGACGAGGCAGGGCTTGTCCTGGGCTGAGCCTGATCAGTCCTGGAGTACTGTATGGACGTACTGAATAGGGCTCCAGGATATATTGGTGGAGAGTCCCGAGACTGTATGGGAGTCCTGACTCGCGAGGCCTCTATTGAAGCAGGCAGCACATTGGGATCATTGTATCAATGGTGTCTGATGGCGGCTGGCGGGTCTAGGTGCCAGGTGTGATCACCGGAGTGATCGCCTGGTGATGCAGGTGATGCAGGTGATTGCAGCGCCGCAGGATCAGGTAGGGTTGATGTGGGTGATTGCGGCACCGTAAGATCAGACAGGGTTGATGCAGTGATTGCCGGAGGTCAGGGTCATTGGGGTGGGAGAAATGTGTGCTTGAAAAGACAGGGCAGCTGGTGGGGAAACTGGGAGAAAGCATAGGGGTTGGATGAGGTGTCCCGGGGTTGCGTGGTATGCTCCGGAGATGGGCTGTGACAGCAATAATAGCAGCAACTAGGCCCTTTGGTCATGAGAATGATCCTGGAAAGGCTGTAGATGACAGCAGATACATGCCATTGTTGTAGAACATGAGCTGAACAGGTTGTGACATTTCCGGGACATTTCGCATCTCATTTGTTCTCACACTTCTCTCGTTGTTGTCAAATGATCTGACAAAATCTTATTGACCAGCACAATATTTGTATTCTCATTTACTGAACAAGCCCTAAGAATGAGGAATGGGTGGCATCTAGTGAAATTTATGGTTGAAATTCAAGGATATGGAAGCCAAATTATAAAGATGATAATCCAAGTTTTTATCATGTTAAGGTGGTAGGTTTTTTTTTTTTTTTTTTTGAATCAATTTATTACATGCTTAACGCATGGCATCACGTTGCACGGTGCTATGGTACTTTCTACAGGAGCCACGAGAATCCGCACCCCCCCGCGTACGTGGAGAATGAGTGGGCTGGCGTTCCTTGGCCGTTTTTGGACATGCTTCCCTAGTAAACCCGAATCTGTGCTAGGTGCCTTGACGGTTTGCGCTACGAGCGCCGGCCAGGTGGGCGGCGGTGGGTCGAGCAGCACGGCGTGCCCTCAGCCCAGGGGATGTAATGTATGGTGGGGTGGGGAGGAGGAATTGCTGGTGCCAACATTAGGGAGTGATAGTAAGGTATTATTTTTAGGTTTTAAGAATTTAGGTGTGGAGTGAGGCTCGGGTGAGCCGGCGAACGGGTGTGCATGGGTGCATTGGAGTTTGGTTACATGTGTTTCACTGGGTTGTCTTGCATAACTCAAGGCGTTTTGTGGTGTGTACGAATCTAAAGAGGTGGTCAAGTGCATCAGGGGCGGTGAGGAGGTAGGAGGTTGACTCAGCTTTTCGACGTAGTTTCCGCCGTAGATGGTAGTGGCATTCAAATTGATAGTGTCGGCACTCGAATAGAACATGTCGGACTGTCTTGACCGTAAGGTTTCCGCAGTAGGGGCAGACAGGTGTCTCTGAGCGTTGGATGCGGAAAAGGTAGTTGTTGAGTGGGATGTGGCGGGTCCAGAGCTGGGTGAGGAGGGCTGAGTGCCTTCGGTTGAGAGATTGAATCAGGCAGAAGTATTGTTTTGAGGGGAGGGACTGGTCGATTATGTGGCTCTTGGGGTATCTGGGGGATCGTTTCCATTGCGACTTCCATGTAGTTGTGAGAGAAGTCAAGGCTGTTTGCTGCGTTGCGCTGATGCTGATCGGGAGGGGCGCCTTCCTGAGGAGTGCAGGTAGGGTCTTGGGGTCGCTAGTATGTCCTTGGGAGGCCATCTTTGCCAGTTCGTCTGCGTGCTCGTTGGGTAGGAAGCCGACATGGCCTGGCGTCCAGTGGAGTTGTAGGTCAATGACATCGTGGGTTCGGTCTTTCCACCTAGCTCTGCTGCACGTTGCTCGGCGCCATTCCGGGGCGCATTGTAGACGGTCGGTCTTAGTGTGTAGTTGCTCGGCGGCAGAGTGTATGTGGTCTAGGAGATAGTGGGAGGGGTGGGGGCGCTGGTTTAGCAAGGCTTTAAGCATAGCTTGACTGTCACTACCGACTACGGCATGTGCAGGAATGCTGTGGGTCAAGGAGGTCAGTAGGTGGAGTGCAAGAAGCACTCCTACCGCTTCGGCTTTGTAAGTAGTGTGCTCAGAGTCACTGCCTAGGTGGTAGCAGAGGTGTCGGGTTTCTACGCTGTCGACGTATAGTACCGCCGAGGCTCCTATTCCCCCCTCAAAGCCTGATCCGTCACAGTAGATGGCGGCATGTATGGAGGAGAATATAGATGAGGCTGCTGCGAGGGCCGACTCCTTGTCCTCCTCAATCGTGACAGAGAAGGAGGGGGAGTAGTTGGGGTGCCTCTGGACTGGGTTTACAGTCTCGATCGCTTTGGGGTTGACCCCTGTAACATGAAAGAGGTAGTGCAAGGGGGAGCGGTGCCTAGCAACAAATCATCGAGCGGCCTTACGCACAGGGAGGTGCAGGGGGTGGGAGCAGGGTAAAGAGGAAAGACGTACCGCGGCCCTGTAGAGGATCTTCTTGAACAGGAGTTCGATGGGTAGTAGGTACGCATGGGCGTCCAATACGTCACTGGCTGTGGTGCTTAGTGCTCCGGTGATTGTTTTGGCAGCGCGTCTCTGGGAGGGAATTAGTTTGTTAGTAATCACTACAGACCCCAATCTTTTTTTGCCGGAGGGGGAGTCGTGTATGCCGGTGTACCAGACATCCGCTGTGTATGTGATAGCGGGAACTGCAACGGTGTTGTAAAGCTATTGGATGCAGTGTGGTGGCATGCCGCCAGACGTTCACGAGAGATGCATCACCTGGAGTGACCACCAAGTGGCCCGGGCAGAGACCTTCTGGCAGTGAGCGGACCACCGTAATTTAGAGTCAAAGACTATGCCCAGGTACTTGTATGTGGGCACAGTCTCAACTCGCTGCGCGGTGATTGTGCCATCGGGGTTGGCCCATGATAGGGTGAGGTTGTCAGGCGTGTCGTCGTGGGGGGTGCACGGGAAGTTCATGAGAGCCAATTTCAATAGTTTGAAGGGAGAGTTATGGGTTAGTGACCAGTCGAAGCCTCCACCGTGGCGGTGCATCATGTCAGCGAGAATGTCGTGGCACGCTGACAGGGTTTTTGCCATGGCTAGGAACATAGTATCGTCGACGAAGCCAGATGTTTGTTCAGACTTAGAGCCTTCGGGTGCTACTTGTATCAGAGGCGCGTTGTAGAAGGCATAAAACATCATAGCGAGGGGGCAGCCCTGGATGGTGCCATTCCGGACATCAAATGGGTCGGAGATGGAGTCGTTGAATTTGAGTCTTGTTTTCCTATTGGTTAGCATCCGCTGGGTAAGCTTGACATAGCAATCTGGGACGCCACGTTCGCGCATGTTGTGTATTAGCTGATTGCGGACAGTATTGGGAAAGGCTCCCTGGACGTCAAGGAACGTCGAGGAATAACGCGGCAGCCACGTGGCCCGAGCGCCAAGCATCCTTGATCTTAGAGACCACGGCATGCATAGCATTGGTCGTGTTGCGTCCAGGTTGACCTCCAAACTGTCCTGGGGGGAACATGTCATGTTTCTCTCTCTGCAAGGAAAGAAAGATCAGCAGCGACAATGGTTGAAAGGAGCTTCCCAATGGTGTTGAGAAGCCCTATTGGGCGGTAGGCCTTGGCTACTTTGTAGCTGGGCTTTCCCGGTTTGCGGAGGATGAGGGTAGTGGAAATGAGCCAGCTGTCGTGGTAGACGTCAAGTTCAAATACCACACAAAAGATGAAGTATAGATGGTCAAGGAGTGTGTCTGTGCATCGTTTCAGCACAATATTGGGAATCCTGTCAGGACCTGGTGCTTTGTGAGGCTTCAGCTTAGCGATGGTGTCTAAGATGCGCTTCCGGTTAAAGAACCGGATGCTGGGCAGTGGCTTGGGATAGGCAAAGGGCTGGATAGAAGAGGACAGGGGGGGAGGTGGAAACAAAGACTTAGCTAAGATCTCGGCCTTCTGCCTGTTAGATGTGGCCCAGGAGGGCTCACCCTCCTGTTCGATCTGGAGCTCGGGGACCCTGTCGCATGACATGTCAGTGGGCTCACAGACAACATATTTGTTCGCCGTATATATCTGTCGAGCGTCAATGTTCTCCAACCATTCGACCCAGCAGTCCTCTTTTGCCTTGCGTATGTTATCTGCCATGAGCCGCAAGAGGCGCAGGGCCTCAGCCTTAGCAGGATGGTTAGCAATATGATGAAATTTGTAAGCAAGTCTGTTTGCTTTGCCCCGTTCCCGTTTCAGAGCCATTAGCTCTTTGGACCACCACTGCTTGGTGTGAGGGCAGGGGTTACTAAGGGGGACGATGGTATCATCCACAATAGTTTCCTGAAGTGTTGCCATCAGCAACTCGACTCTGGAGTCGAAGTCCTCCCTTGAGGTGATAATGCGGGCAGGGGAGCGGGTGTCAAGCTTCTTCTTGAGAGAGGCGTTGAACACGGCCCAGTCGACCTCACAGAAGTTCTTGTGCAGGGCACGGGGTGAGCGTGGTAAGGGCAGTTCGATGATCGTCACGACTAGGAGGTGGTCAGTAATGGGAGGGCATAGAGAGGGTTTGACATTGCAAGACACAACGGGGTCTGTGCCGTTATCACGGCGCCAGACGTTGTCAGGCCGTGTCCAGCAGTCCTGAGACATGCATAGGGTGGGGAGCCCTGGGGGGAGGGCAAGCTCCATGTGATAAGACCCCAATAGGCATAGGAGGACGCGCAAGTCATCCTCAGATGAATTGAGGTGGCGGTTCTCGACGGATTCCCACATGGGGTGGTGTCTGTTGAAGTCACCTACCCAGAGCATGTGGTCGTCGGAGGAGGGGCAGACTGAGGGGAAGTTGGAGGAAAGGAAGGATGAGAGAGCTGTAATGCTGTTATTGTTAGTGCAATCATTATAAACGTTGAAAAGAGCGAGGTTGCCAAAGTCCCCGTTGAAGCAGACGGCGGTAACATCCGACGAGGGGACATCTAGAAAGGAGTAAAGGTCTGCCAAAATGTTAGTATTAATGAGCAAGATTGAGCGGGTCCGGCTGCTCCCGTCACGTCTGTGCAGGCGGGGGTAGTGGGCTACCCAGTGGGTGTTTGCCCGGGTATTGCCTAGCCCATCAAGGTATGGTTCCTGCAGAGCAAGGACGTCCCAGTCATTTGGGTGTGCCACCGCCAGCATGGCCTCCTGGGCAGCATTCAACTTCCTGACGTTCTGCTGCCAGACTCGTAGGCGTGTCGGAGCGCTCCTTTGGATTCTCATTGAGAGGGTGTGCGTGGCGCGAAAGTGGCTTTGCGGCCGGGTTTCCAAATGTCCGTCAGAGCAACTTGGTAATGTCCAGTGCCTGGGGGTTCAGGAGCTGCCGTTTGGCTGACCCACGGAGTGGGTGCTGGGGGTGAAAAGGAGATCTTCTTGGGGTTGAGGACCCAGGTGCTCGGATCGCCCGTAGGGAAATAGGGCATGCTGTTCTCAGGATAGCGAGTGTCCAGGTCATTACAGCATTTCTGGAAGATCGGGCAGTTGCGAGATGAGCTCGCATGATTAGAGTCTGGCCCACAAGAGGCGCAGTGGGCAGCGGTCCCTGAGGGACAGTTATCAAAAGTGTGGTCTGTGCCAGCGCAGTGAGAGCAGCGTTCAGCATTTCTGCAATTAACGCAAATGTGCCTGTATTCCTGGCATTGATT
The DNA here is from genome assembly GCA_018857265.1 of Termitomyces sp. T32_za158. Lineage (NCBI taxonomy): Eukaryota > Fungi > Basidiomycota > Agaricomycetes > Agaricales > Lyophyllaceae > Termitomyces > Termitomyces sp. T32_za158. The sequence continues at coordinate 376 of JABAJZ010007179.1, read as the reverse complement.
ACAGCGGATGGGCTCGTGGATATCCTTGCGGACCATCACATGATGGCCTGCGATGTACACCCGTTCGCGCAGGAGGTGGTTGGCAGCGTGTGCCGAGTTGCAGCAGACCTTGAGAGAGGCTACTGTTTGCTTTGAGTGACGGCGGTCAACTCTCTTGAGCCACGAGGCCGACGTGATGCATCCGTTTGGGAGGCCATTGTCGCTCTCGAATGTTGCTATGTCCTCTTTGTTGGAGGGATCGAAGATCCCCCCGCAGGGAGCAAACCGGACAATGAGGGTGTGAGCCTTGTCGATAACTTGCGCTGAGTCGCCTAGGCAGGTTCTGGCCAGTTCCCAGACGGGGTCATGGGCGTAGCTACGGAAGCGCTCTGCAGAC
>JABAJZ010007178.1:0-10246 GCA_018857265.1 Termitomyces sp. T32_za158 | reverse complement strand
AGAACCACTTCCTTTCGTCCCGGACTTCGCTCTCTGGCACTAGCGTGCGTGTATCTAGCTATATCCAGTTCGCATCCATAAGCCCCTGCTTTGGAAGAAGCCCCCGAGGTCAGCGGTACCTGACAGTCAGGGATATCAAGAGGTTGGAGAAGGCTGTAGGGTTTGTGGGTTGTATGCTTGATGCATGTGCAGGTCTCACAAGATTTGACATACGCTCAAGAATATGTCCTTATACAAGGCCAGGAGAAAACATGAGAGAGATTTTCAAATGTGGCGGTGTGGCCAGGATGGCCAGAAAGGACAGAATTGTGACAAGAATGGAGGACTTTAGCACGGAGAGGAGCAGGAATGAAAAGGCAGTTATTGTGAAATATAAGATCATTTTGTTGAGTTATGGAGTCATCACCTTGGCTCAATAGAGTTCACCATTCTGTGTCAGATCGGTAGGCATTTTTGAATTCGTCAAGAAGTTCAGAATTGCAAGAGTAAAGGTAGAGAGGGAATTTATAGAGGTTGGTGTTGTTTGAGGAAGTACTTGAGAGGGAAAAATTTGAGCAGTATGATACATATTAAGAAGTGCTTGTTGTTGTTGAGCAATGACTTCATCTCCCTCTTGAGGTGCATAGTCGGGCTGTCGTGATGCTGGATCTGCTGGATTTTTGATACCAGCAGCAAAGTCTAATTGGAAATCGAAGCCAGATAGAAATGTTGACCAATGCGCTTGACGACGGTTAAGGAGGCGTGAAGACATAAAGTATCAAAGATTAGAGTGGTCTGTGATAGCTGTGATGGTGTGTGGAGAACTGACAAGCCAGGAACGCCATTTGTGGAAAGCTTCAACGATGCCAAGAAGTTCTTTGTCATGGACTTCATAATTTATTTCAGCAGGTGTAAGTTTGCAAGAATAATAGGCAACTGGATGAAGACAAGAGTTTGTGTCTAGCTAGAGATGAATGGCGGAAAGTGCAAAATCAGAGGCGTCAGTTACTATGGTGGAGGGAAGTGTTGGATCAAAATGTTGCAGAACTGGAGCCATAGTAAAAGCAACCTTGAGTTTTTTGAAGGCATTGCGAGCAACACTGTTGAGACCAGGAAATTTGGACTTGCACTCCTTGGTTGTGAGTGCATGGAGAGGAAGGCAGATTTCTGAATACCATGCTACAAAGTCATGGTAAAAGTTACAAAACCTGAGGAATTGTTGAATATGTTTAACAGAGGAGGGGACAGGCCATTTTGCGATGGTGTCGAGTTTTTTAGGATTCATTTGTAAGCCTTTTGAAGAAACAATGTATCTGAGGTATTCAACTTGTGATTTAGAGAATTCACATTTTTTTGCATTGGCAAAGAGGCTTGCAGAACAGAGGCAATCTAAAACAGCTTTGACCCGTGCATTGTGGTCATCGCCTGGACATGAGAAGACTAGAATGTCATCAAGATAGGCAACACAGTAGACATCAAGAATGTCTCGAAGTACATCCTGTATAAAAGCTTGAAAAGTAGCTGGGGCATTAGTGAGTCCAAAAGGCATGATGGTATATTCAAAAAGGCCCAGATGGGTACGGAATGCTGTTTTCCATTCATCGCCTTCTTTGACACAGATGAGATTGAAAGCGTTCTTGAGATCTATGACGGTAAATTTATCACAGCCTTGTCTGTGGTTGAGGAGATCGGAAGTAAGTGGGAGAGAATAACAGTTTTTCTTTGTGATGGCATTGAGGCCACGGTAATCAACGCATAAACATAGGTTGCCAGTTTTGTGTTTGACAAAGAGAATGGGAGAAGCAGCAGAAGAAGTGGAGCGGCGAATGAATCCTTTGGCAAGCTGTTCTTCGATGTATTCAAAGAGGGTTGTAAACGCTCTTTGATCCGCCACCGCCACCTGACCGCAATTTTCCCACGGTCAAATAAGGGGGAGGATTGCAGTTGCAGTACAGATGTACAGCGAGAGTGTAATAAAACAACCAAAAAGGGGGCCGAATGGCCCCATGGGAGCAGACATGGAGTCATACATGATCCTATCACCAGCGAGATTGGTACTAGGCAGACGCAAGCAGCGCGAAATGGACGTCTTCGATCAACAGGAAGAACTAGACCCAAAAACCTCTATGCAACCAAGGAGGCGCTCGGAGGCGCCTCCAGACATGCAGATGGAAATGGAAACAGAGGTGGAAATGCCAACGGCAGCAGAGAACGAGGCAATAGTAGTCAGCCAGCTCGAAAACCTGAGCAGGGAACTACGGAAATTCTCCGACCACCACATTTGGGGGAGGCGCACAACAGAGATTGCATACACGATCGCAAAGAAGCTCATGCCAGAGATCATTGAAGCAGGTGAGAAACAACACGCTGGTGGCAATGCTGATTCCTCACGCACGCTTCAGAAAACCGCGGAGCTATGTTTGACCGTCAAAAACCTTGCCAAAGCAGTAAACGCCTTAGTGGTACGCCAGGAAGCAATACCGACGCAGAAAGGAGAGAACCTTAGAGGACCAAAGGAGGTACAAGGGGTAACGACAGTCATTGCCAAACCACTTGAACCCCCGCAGAATAGTTAATCTAATCAACGACTGCCTAGCCCGCTCGAACAAAGCAAAGCATTTATGCGTTGCCTCCGCACACTACAACTACAACCAAAACCTGGTTATAATGCTGAGAGAGGACCAAAAAGGCGAGGAACTGCGACAACACGCAGATGAGTTTGTCGACATCTTCGGGGTGCCGGCCCACACCATCGAGATGTTAACAGACGATAGACGATTCAAAGTCCGAATTAATGGCGTCTGGACGGGGAGAGATGGCAAAAATGACACCCACACCCCCGAAGACCTACTGGAGGAAATCGAAAGGTTCAATCCGATCATGTTGAAGGTAACACTGATGGGCAAACCCAGGTGGATGCGAGCGGAAGCAGATCTGAGACGGGAGGACTACTCATCAGTAGTACTGGAATTTGCTAAGGAAGAGGACGCAAAGACCGTTCTAGGAGCAAGGTACATTGCCATGTACACGAACTTCTGTGAGGTCATACACCACGCGGACAAACCACCTGTCCTACAATGCAGCAACTGCTGGGCACTCGGTCACCATGCGTCTCGTTGCAAGAACCCCATGAGGTGTAGGATATGCGCCGGTAGACACAGCGAGATGGAACACAGACATGTAGAAACCCAGAGAATGCAAGAAGGGGAGGAAGGAGATGGGCAGGAGGAGATGAACACAAACAAATGCGCAAACTGTGGCGGCGATCACCCAGCGACGGAGAGGAGCTGCCTGGAGAGGAAACGATACCAGATGATTGTGAGAGAGAAGGAAGGAGGGGCGATAGAGGGAGGGGCAACGGTGAGGAAGAGGAAGGGGAGAAGGGGAAGAGAAGGAAGGCAGGAGATGGAGGGAGATGGCAAGAGGAAGGAGGTAAGACAACAAAACGACGAAACAACAAGAGGTGGCACACCGACCACTGGTATGGCCGCAGGTGCCAGAAGCGCCAGTCAATCAGGAAACACAGGCACAGAGAGAGGCGCAAACAGGTTTATGGCGTTGGAAAACCTGCTGAATGAGGAGGGGAGAATAGACTGGGCAGAAGAAGAGGCCATGGAAGGCCAAGAAACCACAGAACGACAAACAGACGGTAACGTACACTCGCTATGAGAACCAAACCCATCCAAATCGCACAGCTGAATACAAACAGAAGTAATACAGTCTGCCACACAATGCTAAACACTTTCATAGATAAATTCGACATAATATTGGTAACGGAGCCATGGTGGGGGGAGATAGGGAACGGGCAACGAGGACCGGCAGCCCTGGGAGCATGGATCCCGATCCCACCGACAGCAACAATACCGGCTGAAAGGAGACCAAGGGTGATGGCATATGCCAAGAGGAGACAGGATTTTACAATCACCCTCCGCTCAGATCTAGCAAAGGATCTGGACATACAAGTACTCGACATCTCACAGGCTAACTACCCCACAGTGACTATAGTGAACATTTACAACCAACCCAAAAGCAGGAATTGAGCGACAAACAACAACGACGCGGCAGACAGGCTTAGGGCGATACAACTGCCGACAGAACAACCAGTCATCATAAGTGGGGACTGGAATCAACACCATCCCCTATGGAGCAAAGAAGACCTCCAACCGACAGATAGAATGCAGGAACTCGTGAACTGGCTCCAAGACAGAGACTTCACGCTACTAAACGTAAAAGGGGAGTGCACATACCACGAACACCGAAGGAGAGGGGCAACGTCAGTGCTGGACCTCACATGGGCCAACACAGAAGCAATAACCCTAGACACAGCAAAGGAATGGGCGGTAGACCCGAGACTGGCGTGCGGATTGGACCACTTTGCGCTCAAGTGGACGATCGAACACGGCGCAACGGATGTACAGAACGTTGCGGGAAACAGGTATCACTTCAAAGACACGGTCCCAGCAGAATGGCAGGAGAGCAAGAAATGAGGAAAGACACCGAAAGGTGGAGATTCTTATGTGACCTTAATGCTAACCAAACCCCGGAAGACCTAGATAGAGACGTGGAAATAATCACGGAAGCGATGAAGATCGCAACCGAAGAAACGGCAAAGGTGAGGAAACCCTCAGAAAAGGCGAGGCCATGGTGGACGGAAGCCTTGGGGGAAGCGAATGATAGAAGGATGAGCCTACGCGAGGACCAATGAGCATTCACGTCTTGCTGGGGCACACAAAGTGCATACATCAACAGTGAAATCCGCAAAGTAACTAACTACTTCAGACAGCTGTACAAACACAAAAAAGCAAAGTGGATAAACGACACACTGGAAGAAACCACCCTGGACAACATGTGGAAACTGACGGGGTGGTCCAAAGGAACAAGGAACTACCCATCACCAGCAATCAAAAGACCTGGGAGTGAACCGGCTGTCGAACATGGAGACAAGTGCGACGCCTTCCGCGAGGCACTATTCAAGCCACCGCCAACACTGGAAGACAACAAGCCACCTGACCTCACAAGAAACCAGGGGCACGACTTTGCTCATACGGCGGTAACAAGAGAAGAGGTCAAGGAGACTATTTACAACCACAGCATCAAAAAGGCACCAGGAGTAAGCCAGCAACTGTTTAACACGGTACGCTGGGCTTGGGAGTCGGAAGGTGAGACAAACTTTGCACTAATGCATCATTGCATAGAAACCAGGCACCACTCAAAACCGTGGCGCAAAGCAGTTGCAGTAGCGCTGAGAAAACCAAAAAAACCAGACTACTCCGAACCAAGAGCATACAGGTTGATCCAGCTATTAGAGTGCCTAGGCGAAGTATTAGAAGGGATCGTCATGAGAAGAATAGGGTATATGGTGGGAAAGGAAGACTTGGTCCCCCCAACGCAATTTGGAGGGAGACTGAGCAGCTCGATGTGCGATGTGCTGCTGTCCCACGTAGAGGATATACAAGCAGCGCGGAACCACGGGAAAGTTACTTCAGTACTAACCTTCGATATATCAGGTTTCTTCAACAATGTAAATCACGCAAGGCTACTACGGAAATTGAGGCGGAAAGGCATACTGCTACCACTGGTAAAGTGGACGGCCTCGTTCCTCAGCGAGAGACAAGCAGCGGTGTGCCTAGACGGCGTGAGGAGCGATATGAAGCCAGTCAAAAACGGTATCCCGCAGGGCTCGCCGGTATCGCCAATACTCTCAATAATATATGGAAGCGAGATCCTGGAGCTAATGGAGGAGAAACAGACAAAGGCTATAGGAGCGACCCGCCCAATACCAAAGAAGAACGAGCCAACCGACACAATACTACACATGTACATTGACGATGGCACCCTAAAGGTGTCATCGGACTCACTAGACAGGAACGTCAGGATACTAAGAAGGGAGTTCATATATGTCAATGAATGGCCGAACAGAGTTGGTCTATCAACAGCACCTGAGAAAACGGAGTTAATGCACCACTCATGGAGGCAGGACCGGGGACACTCACCAGCTGCTACCTTACCCATGCCCGACGGCACAGAGATGGTGATCAAAGCAGACGAAACAATAAGGATCCTGGGTCTCCATTTAGACAGGAGGCTCACATTCAACCAACACGTACAGAAAGCGACACAGAAAGCGCGGATGGCAGCAATGGGAGCGCGTATGTTCGCGAACACAGTATGAGGCCTCAGTCAAACTCAACTGAGACTCATGTACAAAGCATGCGTGGTTCCAGTAATGACTTATGCGAGCTCAGCATGGTGGACAGGAAAGAGAACGCATGTAGAAAAGCTAACAAAAGTACAGAACGATGCCCTCCGACACATGGCAGGCAGCTTCAGAACCACCCCAATCAAAGCTCTCAAAGTGGACATAGCAATCCCGCCAATTGAGATAGCGCTGGATATGATAGTGGAGGGATATGCCAACAGGCTACATAAGCTGAAATACACTAACCCGATAGTAGAACGACTCACGGAGGACTGGAGAAGGGACAAACCGATGGCAAACCCGCCGCCACTCCCATCCAAGAAAAAGACAAAAAGCAAGAAGCCGGCCAGGCCCACACAACTGGAAATGATAGCCAAGATGACGTACAGCCCCACATCAGGTGAGAGTATAGACCCATTCATATCCCCTCCTTGGAGGAAAGTGGCGGACACATACGGTGAAAGGCTCAGAATAAAAGGGGCGCCCAAAAAGTGCAAGGAAGCAGTAGAAGCGGAAAAACACAATGCAAGGATACAACCGATGAAAACTGATAGCTCCAGATTAATTGTGTACTCTGATGGGTCTATGCGTGAAGAGAACCCGGGCGAGGAGACCAAGATCGTAGGATGGGGGATGGCAGGCTACCACCAGGGTGAGTTGGTCCTCACGGACCGAGGAGGAATGGGTCAGAAGGCCGAAGTGTACGACGCAGAGCTGATGGGGCTTGCGCAAGCAGCAAAAGCTGCCATGGCATACGCAAAGAAGCATAGGAACGTAAAACACATACACCTCTTTGCTGATAACACCGCAGCGATTACATCTGCATACGGACCCAAACCGTCACCGGGGCAAAGACTGATGTGCAACCTCACTCACTCAATAGACAGATTTTTAGATGAGTGCATACTGCACACGGTAAGCATTGAATGGTGCCCAGGACACAAGGATGTTGAGGGGAACGAAAGGGCAGATAAGGAAGCCAAAATGGGAGCAGAGATCTGGACAAGCAACCACACCACAATGACGAACGCGAAAAGAAACACAAAGGAGAAAGCCCTCAAAAGGTGGAGAGATCTATGGGTCAAAACACCCCCCACGGGAGGCTTTGCCATTGCAAACAGACTCCAACCAAGATGGAAACCGAGAGAACACGTCGCCAACACTAAGAGGGAAGTATTCGGAAGGCTAATTCAATGTAGAACAAAACATGCATTCATAGGCGAGTACTATGCAAAATTCATACCTAACAAACCAACAGGCTGCCCTTGTGGAGTACGTCCTCAAACTCGGGAGCACATAATTCAAGAATGCCCAAGATACAAAGCGCATCGACACATCATCAGAGAAGTTGATGAAGATATGGAACTGGGTATATTGCTAGGATCGAAGGAGGGACTAGAAGCGATGGCGAAGTTCCTCGAGAAGACTGGTACTTTACACACAGTAGGAGTAGAGTACCAGTACTTTACCCCCACCTCTTAGCCCTGCATTGCGGCTTGCCAGCGGAATAAACAGAATTCATCATCATCATCATCAAAGAGGGTTGTACGTTCATTGAGAGAGAGGGAATAGATAGGACCAAAAGGTGGTGTTTTTCCATCTTTGATGTCAATGGAAATATCATATGGTCAGTGATCCGGGAGTTTCTTAACTTCAATTGGATCAAATACATCAAGGTGAGCATGGAATTGTTCAGGTACAAGTTTACGGATTTCATCTTCTGTATTGGAGACAAAAGCTCTGCTAGACATTTTGGGTATGTTGTTAGATGTGATGGTTGAAGGAGGTGGTTCAGGTGGAGGCAGGTCGGAAGGTATAGCATTGGGAGGAAGGGATGAAGAAATAGCATTGATGCGACTTTTGAGTTTGTTATTAGTGGTATACCAAATGCACAAAATTTCTTGATTTTTTGCATATTTGTAGAAGCGTGATGGTGAACAATGAGAAATTTGAATAGGTTTATTTTGAGGACTGTATACAGGATCAGGCTCAGGAGGGGGTGTCAACCAGATGGAAAGAAGCTCTTCACGACTGATGCCGTTCCGAGTCAGAGGACAAAGAATAGAAGCAGGAGAAGATGGATCAGTTGATTGGTAGCCAGGGAAGGCAGGAGGTGTCTTGTCACGGGGTGGATCAAGAACCTTCAAAATATCATGGGGCATTCCAGGAAGACCTAAGCCTAAACTGAGAGAACCAATAGAAGATAAAGAAGTAACATTAGGTTTTAAAGGACTGTAGCCCCTACCAAACATAGTGACAGGGAAGTTATGATTGGCGCTACAGCAAGAGAGGGAAAGGTGTCCTCATGCCCAATTGACAGAGGGATTGTGCTGTTTAAGCCAGTCAAGGCCAAGGAGTACAGGGTAAGGCATGGAGACGATGCCAAGATGGATGATTTCTTGATGATTGCGGACTAGCATATGTGTGATGACATTGTGGGTAAGGAGACCAGAAGTCATAGGGCGGTCATCAATGGTATAAATTGGGATGGGAGAGGTTTTTGGAGATCGAGAGAAAGTGTGTCAAGAACTGAAAGTATCAGAAATATGGGAGGCTGTAGCGCCGCTGTCAATAAATGCATAGGTTTCAATTGATTTTTTGTAAGGAAAAGATAGTGTAATGGGGATAAAGAAATAATTCTGATGATGGGGAGAAAGGCAGACATGATTAGGTAAAAGGAAACAAGGAGCAGGAGTCAATGAAGCAATCCATTCACCAGTAATGTTTCTGCTGAACTTAGGCTCAATGCGATGACAGGGAAATGGCTCTGAAGTTCCATCAATTGTCGCCAAAAACCTAGGAACTAGTTGGTCTTTGGCTTGGCTTTTCCTGAGTCACCGTGCTTCGCTTTGCATTTATTGCAGTCCATAGCTTTGTAGCCTTCCTTGCCACAGTACAAACAAAGGTTGTTCTTGATGCGATGTTTGTGTTCAGCAGGAGTGAGAGGACCACGAGGTTTAGAGCCAGTAGTAAGTGCATTGACATCCATGGGAACTACGTCTGGAGTAGAGCTGGAATTGTTTGAAGAAGTGGTGGAAGAACTGGGAGTGTGCTGATAAGAAGTATTGGATTGAGGACTGGAAGTGTTTTTGGATTTTTTGCCTGACTCAATGCGTTTTTTGATCTTGCATTGGTGAAGATTGGTGTCTATAGATATGACAAGGGGTTTCCAATCCTCAAGTGTGGTAGGACAATTAACGATGTTGACAAGGTGATCTTTGACTGAGGATTTGAGACCCTTCATAAAGCGTGTGATTTTGGTTTGTTCAGTCATTTCAAGGTGACTGGCAAGCTTCATAAAAGCAGTAAGATAATACTGAGCTGAAACAGTCTGTTTGAGGGCGTTGAGTTTGAATTCCGCGTTCTGAACAAGACTAGGGTTGGAGAATTTCTTCTCAAAGCAACAAGGAAGTCGTTCCAGTTATAGAGGAGGTAAGAATCTGAGTGTTCACCACTCAATGGGCATGCCATCCTTAAGATGGAGGCCAATGTAGAGGACTCAAGAATGGTCATCAGGAAAGGAGATGGCATGAAATTGGATGATGCGTTTGACTTCAGAAAGGAAAGGGGTAACATCACCATGTTTGCCGCTGAAAATTTGCGCATCACTGACCTTGATGTGACTTCCATGAGGAACAGGATTTTGATCAGGGATGGGATTAGCAGGCTGATGAGCAACTTCATTCATGACATCAATAAGACTGTTTTGAAGCATAGTCTGATTATGAGTGAGTTGTGCAAGGATAGCAGCAAACTCAGGTGAGAGGGAAGTTGCTGAAGCGGAAGGAATTCTTTTGGTCCCTGGAACGTGATGTTGATCCATTGATGGAATTTCAGTGGAGTCAAAATTGCCAGCGAGCTGAGTGAAGTCAATTACAGGAGTAGAGTAGGGCTAATAAGAGTGCGGATTGAGAGGAGGCGGCTGAGATGTAGGAGAGTTATAATCCAAGGATACAGAGGTTGTTGCCATAGAACAGTGGTGCAATCAAACTGTCAAGAACCTAGTTGATTCGGATGATCAAATTAATGATAATGTCAGAGTTGAGAGCGAGTTGAGATTGCAAGTGG
>JABAJZ010007177.1:0-10274 GCA_018857265.1 Termitomyces sp. T32_za158 | reverse complement strand
GCAAATGCTGAAGTGACTCAAATAACCTTCTTGCTATGTCCATTGCTAGATTGGTCTATCTGCTGTGGTTATTCAACATTCAACCGCATGCTGAAGTGACCTCAAATATGCATCTGGGCCGCCTTCAAAAGGAGTTCTGGGATGAGTTCTTCCCCCAAAACTCAGCCAAGACTGCTGCATTGGTCCTCCAAGACAAGAACCAGTACAGGCAAGGCAGGAGGTCCCTGGACGACTACATCAATTCGTTTCGGGCCCTCATGGAGCAGGCCAACTACCCCGACGGCCTGCAACTCTGCCTCACCTTCCAGGAAGAGCTGACCCCAGCTCTCATGGAACGCATGTACAACCTGGCCAAAGGATGTCCCTCTGACTACCAGGTGGACTCCTGGTATCAAGTGGCCCAGGACCAGTGGCAGCTGATGGAGCTCAAGCGCAACCTCTGTCGCACTGCAGCCCCCACCCTTGCTGCTCGTCCTCCATGGGAACGCGCAGAACTGCTGCCGGCGGGCCCTCCAGTCTGCCCCGTGCTACCCCCAGGAGTGCCAATGGACGTCGACACCTCTCGCCAATGCGCCGCCCTCCCACTTTGCCCAACGCTGCCCTTTAGGCCTTGAGGTCCGGTTCCTTGCCCCCAAGGAACAGGAGGAGCTCTGTTACGACCCGCTTCCAGAACACCCACCCCAACCTCTATGCTCTGTCCCGGTTTCCCTGCCAGCCGCCCCGCCTTCCCGAGTACACACTTCCCCCGCCCCAACAACCCTGACCCCTGGCAATCACCACATCAACCCTGTCTGATCCTACGATGCCGTGATCACCCGCATCAACCCTATCTGATCCTGCGGTGCTGCAATCACCCGCATCACCCGCATCACCCCCATTACCAGGCGATCACTCCGGCGATCACACCTGGCACCGCGACCTGCCAGCCGCCATCAGACACAATTGATACGAGGAACCCAACACGCTGCTCACTTCAGTAGAAGCCCCATGAGTCAGGACTCCCATACAGTCCCGGGACTCTTTGCCAGTGCGTCCCGGGGCCCTATTCAGTACGTACATACAGTACTCCGGGACTGATCAGGCTCGGCCCAGGACAAGCTCTGCCTCACCCAGTATATAAACCATAACTAGCCAGCATGTACAGTAGTATTGATATTGACAACCTTGGATTGTGTTTTGCCTGAATGACTGCTTAATTTTCTGACTCGTTCTCTCTCTATTTTCATGACTGTCTCCTCGGCTCATTCTCGTTTTCCGCATTGTCTCGTCTATTCTCAAATCTGTCTCGTCGACTCCCAGTTATCTGAATCTCTCGAAACTTGTCTCATCTACATCTTCTGTCCCGATCTCGACTCATTCACTCTCTCTTATCTCCGGTTTCACCTTGACTCAACAACCTCGTCTCGTTTCCCGGTTTCACTTCAACTCAACAGTATCGTCTTGTTTCTCCAGTTTCACCTCGACTCAACAACTTCATCTCGTTTCCTGGTTTCACTTCAACTCAACAATTTCATCTCATTCCTCCGGTTTCCCCTTGACTCAATAGTTTCGCCTCGTTTCCCGGTTCCACTTCGACTCAACAGTTTTGTCTCATTCCCCGGTTTTACTATAACTCAACAGTTTCGCCTTGTTTCACTTTGTCTCCACAGTTTTGCCTCGTCCTTTTGTCTCACTCTCCCGGTTTGCGCCCCGGACCATGCCGGTATCAGTTAATCTCACATCCTTTCCATTCTAGCAACTCGTCCCATAAATTCACCCTTCGTTCTATCGTCACTCTCTCTGATAACGCCTCACGCGCCCCGGAATTCACTTAGTTCGTCCTGGAGCACCCACGCTATGCCCCGGACCACCGTCCACACACCCAAAAGCCCCCTAATATCCCAGAGCACCTTCCTCGCCGCGTCCAGGACTTTGTCACGTCGCGTTAGGTTCAGTGTATCTAGCTACATCCAGTCTGCTACCGTAAGGCCTTGCTTTGGAAGAAGCCCCCGAGGTCAGCGGGACCTGACAAGCTCCTTCTGCAGCTCCTCGCAGCATGGGACTCCGCAGGTGTTCTGTCGCCCGATGCCAACACCTCAGACAGTCATAAGGAGAAAGCCCCGAGTATCCTGGCTGATGTGGAGGTGCCGGAGGAGGATTTTTAAAGAAGCAACGGGTGACTAGTGCGCCCCTGTTGCCTAGTGCTAATCAGTTTGCATGCCTGTCAGTAGAAGAGACTAATATAGCTTCCGCTGATTCTCCTGTTCCAAATACTATAAGCACCCCCTCCGACGTACCCAAACTCCTGGCCCCCACAAGGCCTTGAGTCCCCGCCTGGGAGCGCCGCCTCCCACGCCGCTATGTGGTAGCCTCCACACCGTCTGCCAACTCACTCTGGCTCAACGTCGAAGTAGAAACCACGGATACTCAGCAAGTCTGCAGCATTGTTGCCCTCCTAGACTCTAGAGTGACTGGACTTTTTGTGGACGCAGGCTATGTGGAACGCCACCAACTCACCACTCGACCTCTCCTCTCCCTGATTCTGGTCTACAACATTGATGGTACCCTGAACAAAGCCGGCTTGATCCGCGAGGTAGTGGACCTTGTCCTCTGCTACCAGTTGCATGCAGAGCAAGCCACCTTTGTGGTCACCAGCCTAGGGAAGCAGGACATGATCCTTGGCTTCACCTGGCTTCAGGAGCACAACCCGGAGATCGACTGGACCAAGGGAGAGGTGAGGATGAGCCGATGCCCCCAACGCTGCACCACTTGTGCAAAGGAATCAAAAAAAGAGCGGCGCACTGCTATGCGGGAATGCGCAGCTATCTGGGTGTGTCAAGTAGGACACCTCCCCTTCACGGACCTCCACTTGCTGGACCCCCTGCCTCTGGCGTTCCCTCATAGAGAGGCCCTCTATAAGGACAACAGGCATGGTGGAGGAAACTCCGGACAGGAAGAGGGATGCAAGGGGGAGTTCCAACTTGCCCAGGACCTGGAACAGCCAGACAACGCCATTGAGGCAGGAGACTGCATCTACGTGACAACCTTACAGACTCCTCCTTTGCTGGAGGAGATCTGGGCGAGCCAGACCACTTCCCAACGGCTGGCCCAGGCCTTTGTGACTGTCACAACTCATCTCCAGGACACACCACGCACCCCCAAGACACCTCACCCAACCCCCACGCTTTCTCCCAGTTTCCCTGCCAGCTGCCCCGCCTTCTCCAAATGCGCATCCCCCGCCCCACTGACCCTGACCTCCAGGAATCACCGCATCAACCCTGTCTGATCCTACTCAGCCATGATCACCTGCATCAGCCCTACCTGATCCCACATCAACCCTGCCTGATCCTACAATGCCGCCACCTGCATCATCCGGCAATCACCCCAGCAATCACACCTGGCACCCGATCCCGACAACCGCTGTCAGACCTTCAATACGACGATCCCGACATACTGCCAGCCTCGACTCAAGTAATACAACTCCAGACGCACCATACAGTCCCAGGCCTCTGCGCCAATACATCCCGGAGCCCTATACAGTACGTCTATACAGTACTCAGGGACTGATCAGGCTCAGGCCAGGACAAGTCCTACCTCGTAGAGTATTTAAGTCGTAACTAGCCCACTTGTACCTTAGTATTGATATTACCTAATTGAAAGCCCCAACTTGACACTATCGAATTGCACCAACTATCTGACATCGTACATTGTGAACATCTGCCTTCATAACTTCACCTCGTCTGCATCATACCCAGTGAATTCGTGACCTTGACCCCGGAACCGTTGACTTGAAACCTCAAATTGTTAAGTCCCTTTGAATTTGTCTCATCGACTCTCCTGCTTTATTTGAACTTTGTCTCTTTTGTCTTGTCTCGACCTCTCTTGCCTCAACTTATCGACTCTTGACCTGCACCAGCCTTGAACCCCATTATCCGTCTTTGCCTTCGACTTCGTTATCATTCTCTTTAGTTCAACACTCACCTACACCCCCGGTTTTGTCTCGTTTCCCTGGTTATCATCCCAGACCTTACAGGATCCCCATCCGCATTGTTTCTCCTAGTTCCAGCACTTGTTCCCAAAGTCCCTCCACAGTTTAACTCATCATTTGTCCTTGTTAAAACCTTCGCCGCATCCCAGGACTCGTATACCTCATCCTGGAACACTCGTTTCGCACCTCAAAACCCTTTCATCATCCTGGACCATCCTGGACCATCCCAGACCACCCCAGAGCACTACTACTTTTTGTCCCAGACTTCGTTCTCTGGCACTAGCATGCGTGTATCTAGCTACATCTAGTCCGCCTTCATAAGCCCTTGCTTTGGAAGAAGCCCCCAAGGTCAGTGGTACCTGACAGTGACGAACGTCCAACCCCGGGCTTTCCAAGATGCAGTCTCCAATCACCTACACAACTTTGAGGACGTCTTCTCTAAGGCCTTGTTTGACTCCCTTCCGAGGCGCAAGCAGTGGGATCACGCTATCAAGCTGATGCCCGATGCAAAACCTGCTAATTGCAAGGTCTACCCACTCGCATCCAAAGAGCAGAACAAGTTAGATGCCTTCCTCCGGGAGAATCTGGAGTCAGGACGTATCCGACCCTCAAAGTCGCTATCTCGCCGGTGTTCTTCATCAAGAAGAAGGATGGTTCCCTTTGGTTGGTTCAGGACTATTGTGTGCTCAATGTGATAACTGTCAAGAACCGCTACCCTCTCCCACTCATCTCTGAACTCATAAACAACCTCTGGAGTGCATGTTACTTCACAAAGTTGGATATCTGATGGGGCTACAACAACGTGCGCATCCAGAAAGGGGATGAGTGGAAGGGAGCATTCCAGACCAACCGTGGACTGTTCAAGCCTCTGGTAATGTTCTTTGGGCTCACAAACAGTCCAGCCACCTTCCAAACAATGATGAACAACATCTTCCGGGATCTGATCGCCGATGGTGTGGTGTGCGTATACCTTGATGATATCCTTATATACACTAAAACCTTAGAGGAGCATCGTCACATCATCCGAGTTGTCCTGGACTGTCTCTGCCTGCACCAGCTCTACCTCAAACTGGAGAAGTGCAAGTTTGAGCAGACCCATATCGAGTACCTTGGGCTGATCATCTTGCACGGTATGGCGGAGATGGACCCCATGAAGGTGGCCAGCGTCACTCAGTGGCGGAGCCCCGGAACAAGAAGGAGGTGCAGGCCTTCCTGGGGTTCACCAACTTCTATTGGCGGTTCATCCAAGACTTCTCCCATCATATGCAGCCGCTGTTTGACCTCACCAGAAAGGATGTAGGATGGACCTGGGGAGACACGGAGCAAGGCGCTTTTGATGCCCTCAAGTCTGCCATCACCTCCAAGCCTGTCCTCATCTTCTCCGACAACAACCGCCCTTTCCATGTCGAGGCCAACAGCTCCGACTTTGCAACCAGCGCTGTCTTATCCCAGCAGTCTCTGGATGACAAGAAGTGGCACCCCGTGGCCTTCTACTCCAAGAGCCTCAACGCTGTGGAGCACAATTATGAGATCCACGACAAGGAGATGCTGGCCATCATCCAGTCCCTGGAGGAGTGGCATCATTTTCTGGAGGGGGCGCGGCACAAGTTCAAAGTATGGATGAACCACAAGAACCTAGAATATTTCCGGATGGCCAAGAAGCTCAACCGTTGCCAGGCCCAGTGATCCTTGTACCTCACCAACTTTGACTTCTCCCTGCACCACAAACTAGGAAGGAGCATGGGGAAGCCCAATGCACTATCCCAATGCGCGGACCATGGCTCCAAAGCTGGAGACAATGCCAATATTGTCCTTCTCTGTCTGGAGTTATTTGCCATCTGCACTCTGGAAGGGGTATCCGCTCAGGGAGATGAGGTGAACATCCTCTGGGACATCTGCCAGGGTAATTGGGAAGGCCTCCAGGAGGACACTGTGGCTAAGGCTGCATTGGCTCTGCGAACTGGGAAGCCCACCGTGGCTAGGTCCGTACGCACTGACAAATGGGGTCTCCAAGACGGCCTCCTTACCTTCTGTGGCCGCATCTATGTCCCCAATGACCCGGAGCTTTGGAGACACATTGTTGAGCAGCACCATGACTCCCAGGTTGCTGGGCACTCCGGCCACTAGAAGACGTTGGAACTTGTGTCTCGCAACTACTGGTGGCCCCAGATGTCATGGTATATCAGTTCCTACACCAGCACCTGTGACCTGTGCCTCCAGACCAAGCCCCAGCGTCACCTCCTGGTAGGACAACTGCACCCTCTCCCAGTACCTGCAGCGCATTGGAGCATGGCATCTGTGGATTTCATTGTGGAACTGCCGGACTCTCATGGCTATGATGCTATCATGGTGGTTGTGGACTTGTGTGGTAAACGTACTCATTTCATCCCCACCCACACCACCTGCTCTGCCATGGGCACTGCTAACCTCTATCAGAAGAACGTATGGAAGCTCCATAGCCTCTCCGACACCTATGTCTCCAACCGAGGTCTGCAGTTCATAGCGGAGTTCATTCGCGAGCTCTACCGCCTGCTCCACATCAAACTCCACACCTCCACCGCATATCATCCCCAATCCAATGGCCAGACAGAACGGGTCAACCAGGAGCTTAAGTAGTACCTCCGGCTGTTCTGCAACAAGCGGCAGGACAACTGGGACGAGCTCCTCCCAGAAGCGGAGTTCCAGTATAACAACCACGTTCACTCCACCACCAAGGTCTCTCTGTTTCTCCTGGACACCGGACGTCACCCTCGGATGGGATTCAAACCTCCTGAGCGCCGATCAGAGAATGAGTCCATCAACAAATTTGTAGACTGGATGCGCAAAGCACAGGAGGAGGCCAAGGCAGCCCTGACCAGGGCAAAGGATGACATGGCCTGGTACTATGACCACGGACGGCTGCCGACACCCACATACAAGCCTGGAGACCATGTATACTTAGATGGATCAGACATTGCCACCACTCGACCCTCCCAAAAGCTGTCCCACTGCCAACTGGGGCCATACGTAGTGGAGAGACAGGTGGGCCCTCTGGCTTATTGACTTCGTCTACCCCCTGGACTGTGTTGGCTGCACCTGGTCTTCAACGTGGTCAAACTCATGCCAGCTCCAGATGACCCCATACTGGGCCGACGAGCTCCGCCGCCACCGCCCCTGATCCTAGCTGCCAATGGCCTGGAATACGAGGTAGAGAAGATCCTGGATAGCTGCCTATTTCGCCGCAAGCTACAGTACAAAGTCAAGTGGAAAGGCTACGGTATCGAAGACATATCCTGGGAGCCCGCCAACAACGTCCATGCACCTGTCCTCATCAGGGAGTTCTCCCACATGCACCCCAACGTGCCCTGCACCATCAGAGGCATCTGCCCCATCTCCCCGACTGACCAGGCCGTCCAGGACCTATTCTACCCTGCACGTCACATCGTCGCGCTCTAGAGGGGGGGATGATGTCAGAGGACCACCTCTGTTCTTCTCTTATTTTCTCCTTTCCCCTCTTATTTTTGCAGTCTGGACATTAGAGTCACAGGTCACATGGCTTAGTCAGCGTCAAGCAATCTCAAAGGTTGGGTCACATGATCACGTGATTGAGAATGCTTGCCGCTTACATCATACAGTGACTCACTGTACAATTTTCGGACTCCTGGCTTTGGGGAACCTTAGACTTGTTCTCTTTGGATTCCCCTTTGCCAGGTGAGTAGACTCTTATCCTATGTACCTTACCTTATTAATATACTTTGGATTCCCCTTTGCCAGCTGTGTGATCAAGCCACAGCCTCCAAAGGTCGCCCTTACAATAAAGTTTCAAGAGCGATTCCTCCATTTCAGTGATTCTGGAGATGAAAAGCAGACGGAGACTCCAAAACCATCCACAAAAGGGTTAAACAGTTTGCTGCATGAACTCAGTAATGACGAAGATGAGGGCAACATGTCTGACAACCTCATTTCAGGGCAAAAACATGGCTCTAATCCAATAGAGGATCCAACCCGGCCCTGGTCACAGCACTTTGACGAATATATCAATTCTCAAGAAACTGTATCCAAAGGCTGGTCAATGATCGAGTGGTGGGGTGTAAGTTGTAGTCATTTGTCTGTTTCATTTCTTTCAGTGGCTTACACCTCTTCAGTTCAATTCTCGCTGCTTTCACCCTGCTTGGGGATGTCTTGCCCATGACTATTTGGCGATTATGGCATCTTCCGTTTCAAGCAAGTGTGCCTTTTTGCAAGGTGGTTTGACGATTACTAAACAATGCAATCGGTTGAAGGGTGATATTGTTGAAGCGCTGCAGTGTTTAAATGTGCTATACGACATGATTTGCTTTTCAGGGAACCTGGTCCTTCATCCCTTGTCGAGGCTGAGCTTGAGAAGGTCAAGGATGATGAAACTAATGGTGGAGCGGAAGAGAGGTGGGATGAATTGCTGTCTGAAGATGAAGATGAGAATGATTTCAACATGGACATTGACCTTGATTCCAAATAGATAGAAAAAAAGTCATCTACACACTAGTAATTCTACCGAAAACTTACTCTTTGTCTGCTAAAAGCTGGGGCTTGGGCCAAGCCAAGCCGGAGCCAGGCTGTCAACGAGGGCTTGGGCCCAGCCCAGCTGTTGGTATGAGCTAGGGCCACCTCAAGCCAGGCCGGAACATCACTACTTCTCACTAGTGGGGTGCAGGTGTCACGATACACACATGACCACTGCACCATAGTTATCGGTAATACCAATAGATGGTTTCCTCAGTTTAATTCATCTCGTTAACAGGTAGGTGTGTACAATACAACTATTCCTTAGAGAATCTCAATATATTCCCGCTACTTTAGTAGTGGGTTTTTGTCATGCGAGCCGTGGTACGCGTTTCTGCAAGTTCTCACGGAGTTACGGTCACATACCCTTTGTCACTCTTTTTTACCCCTTTCTGTTTGGGGCGCGCACGGTGGTACGCATTCTTGCAAGTTCTCACGCCTAAGGTCACAGATCCAGTGTCACTCTTTTTCACCCCTTTCTGTTTGGGGCGCGCGTGGTGGTATGCGTCCTTGCAAGTTTTTACGCGTACGGTCACAGATTCATTCACTTCTTCTCGTGCGGCGCTCTATGCGCTATTGTAAGTAAAATGGTGTTCCTTGTTGCGATGAGTCCATTTCACGTTTGAACTCCGTCTCTAGGTGTCATTGCAGTTGTTGCTTGTTCTGTCATATACTCAGACACTTTACAGTTCCGTTACTACCAACCGTTGGATTATTCCTTCAGCCCCAGCTCTTAGTTTTTCATCCGCTGCCTCCACGACCGGTTGGTAACGTAGATATCGCAGTTCCTTTTGTGCGAGACATTCAATCTTTTAAATGTCCCCGTCTGCTCTGTCAATTGTAATCCAATCCCTCCACCAATATATCTGCCCTTTCACATGGTCAACTTCGATGATGCCGTCCGACCTGAGAGTGAGTCCCCAGCCCGAGTGCATCTGTTATCCATGTTGACAATTTCAGTGCCTCGGCTCTCAAGGAGCGCCCTGGTCGATCATGTCTTTCGAAAGCTCAATTTGTGTGAACTCCGTGTTCTGAGCGCCACATCTACGAATTATTGCTCCTATAGTACGTTACAATGAAAATTGGCCTCTGGACCTATCGTTCCTTTGTTCGTTTCTTTTCTCACCTCCCACTCATGTACTTGCTCCTTCTTTTGAGCGATCGTGTGTCATGGACTCTGAACCAATACTGGAGTCAACGTCATTATGGTGACGTCGACACCACATGGCTAGATACACGAATAAATCTCGACTCAAGTGCTATTTGCTTTGTGGCCTTACGTAGTTTGGAACATATCTCTTTTATAGTCTACCTTGTCCTCCGATTTATTGGGAAAAAGATAAAAGTAGCGGGCTTTGCGGTTGATCAAACCGCCCTACAGAGTGAAATCTTGTTAACAGTCCTGCTGTCACACCGGGACCAATCAAACTCGACACAAACAAAGTGTGACACATGCAACACAGAGTCGGAATAAAGGATTTATGATGGCACTGATAGCCGAAATGTGTCGAGATTCAGCCAAGATTTGATGGGACTTAACAGAAGCTTACATGGTTAGACATAGTTAGGGTGTTAGTTATGGTTCAGTTATGGTTCAGTTAGGGTTGGTTAAGGCTTAGGGTCCCAGATATATGTATAAGGGGAGCTTGCCTCCCCTATAGCCAGCAGAATCTGTCACTAAGCACTTGAAAAAATGTGTTGCATTTTGATTTACAGCGGTTTGCATAATTGTTGGCACTAAGCCAAATAATAAAAACAATAGTGAAGATCAACTCTTAATTTAGGG
>JABAJZ010007175.1:0-10343 GCA_018857265.1 Termitomyces sp. T32_za158 | reverse complement strand
ATGATAGTTCAGATTACAGTGAAGGAGAAGACAATAAATTTGATGTAAGCTACTAATCTTGTACAATGTATATACTCATTGTTTAGCACGGGCATGCTTGAGCAAGGAGCGCAGGATGCAGTCGACAAGGGCTGCTGGTTCCGGAAGTTGATTTATTTATTTATCACAAAAATATGTACATATTTAGTTATTATCACATGATGGTCTTGTTTGTAGATGTCAGTGTGGGGGAGAGTAAGGGAACTTTCAAATAGCCCTCCCAAGCCAACTCGGTATTTTAACGGTATACCTGTGTACTGTTTTTCTTGAGACGCTTGTCGTGTGGGCCCCAAGCATTGGTAGGAGGTAAAACAAAGTCTTTTCACAAAATAGATGTAATTCCTGGAAGTAGTACCACCTTGTGTATTAGTTTAACTTTGAGCTAGCCACCATGCATCTCCCTGTATAATACCAGTACTGTGTTGCTAGAGCTGGTGTTTAAAGCACGTCTATGGTGAGTGGAATACTACTACAGTTGAAGCTGTCATAACTCATAGGGGTTGGTCAAGACCAAAATCTATGGGTTATTACAACTTATGGGTTAGTACAAAGTTCATTATATAGTCATTTCTTAGGCTTTTAATCAGCTGAAATCATGTAATTATAGTCTTAACTACATATATCTATAGTTATCAGGCCTTCAAAGTAAAATAATCAGTGATCGAAGTTGGCTGAAGTAAATGGAATTCATTGAGTCTGACAACCAAACTTTGCCAGTAATGTCTCCAATTCATGCGCAAAAGGTTCATCCATGTCTTCAATATAATCCTTCAGCATGGAAGCAGCTTGGAGTGCATCTCGATGAGCTGGCTTCTCTTTCAGCACAATGACATCCCTGTCAACCATCACAGGTTTGTTCTGCTTGATGTTGTTCTAAAACTGTGTCGCATATATCCTTGTCTGTTCCATCATTATGCATGATGTTCTCATCTATCGGATTGAGCAACTCATCAAGAGCCATTTGGTTCTGAGGCTGAAGGACACCAATTTTCTCAAGATGAGACAACAAGTTGGAAACTTCTTGTTCAGCGGCAGCAAGGGCTGTTTCAACAGGATCAGCATTAATAAGTGATGTGATTGTAACAGTTGGAGCTGCAGCTGGTCCATCGTTCAGAAGAGAATTTGGCAAAATTTCAGTTTTACGCCAGCAGTTGCAAACCATTGTTGCATCAACTTCTCTTCAAGAAACATCAGCAATTCTCATGGCTTTGAGAATATTGATGTTGTAGATCTTCCCAGGAGTAATGCCACTGTCATAGCGATTGATGGCTCTGTTCATGAATCCAGCACAGAAATAGGCTTTGAAGCAACAAATAATCCCGGCATCTGCAGGCTGTACATGGGCAGTAAGATTGGGGCTGAAGTTTTCCACACAAATGTTGGTGAGATTGTCTGGTGGATTATGTGCACTAAAATTGTCTTGAAGCAATAAGATTTTACGATCTTTGCATTGTAACTTCATGTCCCAATCACTGAGCCACTCTTGATGAAGAATTGTTGTCATCCAGGCCATTGCATTGTTATGGTAACAAAATCCAAGCTGAGCACCTGTTTTCCCTTGAAAGGCGCAAAGTTGTTTGGCCTTCCCTATAACAAATGGCACAAGCTTCTCAGTGCCAGAAGATGAGATGAGATTTTATTTCCAACTATGTTACGTAAGTAACTCAGGTGTAGTAACACCTCATTGGAAACTAATGATGCAAGTACACGTAAATATGGAAAGGACAGGATGGATGCGCTGAAGCATTTATTGTGAATGCATATGTAAGCCGCTTCTTGTTGCCTTTGACTCCAGATATCTGCCTATACATCAGTCCTTGATCGGGTACCATTCTGTAGGAGAATTTGTAAGTCATTGACATTTATAAGGAATTGAAAATTCCTTACACCCAGTACAGGCCAGTTTCTTCCATATTAAAAATGTCTTTCAATTGATAACTACATCTCTTGATGAGATCACATAAATGTTCACGCTCCTTTTTGACATCTTTTGGATTTGCAGATGCTGCCTCTCCATGAAGCTTGTAGCTTTGCAAACCACAACGCTTTTTGAGTGAAGCCAACCAACCATCACTGAGCTTGGGCCTCTCATCCATCGGCACACCTCTCAAGTCCGCAAACCGATGCCATTTTTGTCGGAGAATC
This sequence comes from Termitomyces sp. T32_za158, assembly GCA_018857265.1. NCBI lineage: Eukaryota > Fungi > Basidiomycota > Agaricomycetes > Agaricales > Lyophyllaceae > Termitomyces > Termitomyces sp. T32_za158. The sequence goes on along the minus strand of JABAJZ010007175.1, from coordinate 8,159 downwards.
TCTCCATTGAGCTGAATTCCATCTGACATTGCCTTTGTGATCCAGAGCTCCAGCATCTCATTAACCTCTGGCTGTTCAGTCTGCTTCTGTCTTTTGATGTTTCTTGTTTGTCCCAGCACCTTTTCACTCTCATACATCTCACGGTTCCTTGTTTTGTCCTTTAGCCAAGCTGATATCAAAGCCTGCTTTAGACAGAGGTTCAGATAGAACTTGTTCCAGTACTCAGCAGTTTTCCCCTGTTTCCACTGTTTTCCTTGCGCGTGATGCCAATTAAGAATTTCAACTTTCTGTTTCAACATTGTATTTTCCTTCTTTGTGAAGATGGGTGCCGCTTTCTCCTTCTCTGCATGTGGGACATTTTGCGATTCTCAGGCCCTAAAGCATTGCATGTCAATTAAGCTTTGGCAACTTAGATAATGTAACGCACGTTTTCTCTTGTTTCCAACAACTTTTTTAACCCCTCCTCCCAATTCTTTCAGCTTCTCGACAATGGACTTTTGTTGGGGAGTCAGAAGCTTCAGTCCTTCTTCATACTGAGAAGCTTCTTCAAGCAGTTCAATGACCCTCTCCTTGTCAATCAAGTTTCCTTTGTTGTCAAGCCACTCCTCATCTGCAGCAGAGATGATCTCTTTCTCTCGGATTCGATGAAGTATATCATTTCGGCATGTGGTTACTTGACTTTTAAGACAACCAAGGCCTTCTTTGAGTATTTCAAGCATCTTCTCAGTCATAACTGGCACGTCGGACAAGAAGTTCTGCCTCAATATAGAGTTGGACAAGATTTTCCAAAGATTTTCATCGTGACTTTTAAGTAGAAAGTACATTCACAATCATGCATTAATTATATTTTATTGGATGTCCAAATACTGAGCATCAGGTACAGTTCAAATAGTACTAATTTATCTCCATTTTGAGTGATTTATGGGTTATGGACCCTCAGATAATCGATGGGTTATGGGATATAGGAGGTGACCCATAAATCCCTGCCAACGTACTTGGTTAAGTTGAAAATCTATGGGTTACTACATATGGGTTACTACAGCTATGGGTTAGGACAGCTTTGACTGTAACTCATTGGAGGTCCCTTTCTCCAATGAATACTTCTATAATGTTTTGCCGAAAAACAGTTGTTCATCATGGTGGATGAGTGAATGAATGAATGAATGAATTTTATTTCTGACTACGTTACGTAAGTAGCTCAGGTATCATAACAACACCTCGTCAGAAATGAAGGAGATAATTGTAAGTACTCTAGGTTTTAAAAAGACGTTGCAAGATTTCAGAAATGTTGTATCGGGGGGAATTTCTCGGTGCTCCTTTCTGTACGTCGTCAAACCCTTTTCGCCTGACTACTCCCCATATGCGTCCCGCAAGCTTGACGGACTCCGTGTGCCATGTTGCCAGAACTCGCGTATGGAGTGCACTTGGAATGGAAACAGGCAATGGAGGGCTGAGGCCGACGTAATAACGGGAGAAAAATGATGGCCAAATCTCTGCGTCTTGAAATAAAGCGCGGGATACTATGATGACTGTGTTTCTGGTTTCGGGGGAGAGCTGAGTGGGTAGGATGTCTTCTAAACGTGATAACATCAAGTTTTGAGCTGATGAGCGGAAATCCGCAAATCGAGGGCAGTTGACAAACAAATGATGTGGGGATTCGTTGTCATAACATCCAAACCTGCAAAGGGGGCCAAAGTCTTCGTTCAAGCGTGAAGTGCGGATGTCTCGGGAATCAAGCTGCGCACACCGGGCATAAAGTTGAACCACTGCTGAGTATGCCGAAGTTGATCTCTCGTATAGGAAGGGTGGTGGTGGAGTGAGGTCGAATAAGAGTGGGGAATACAACAGCGTTTTCCATACTGGGTAGCGTAGTATGAAATCACGGGCAAGCCCAGTTTTAATCAGATTCGAAATGTCTCCTTCGATAAAGCCACGGTGACGAGAAAAGAAACAGAAAGGCAACATGTCAAAGGTTGGTGTCGGGAAAGGCAGTGGAGGGTATGATAGTGAGTGACAATTTGAGGCATAATGATCTGCCGCTCTGTTCATACATGCTGGCAAGGAGGATGAATCCGTATGAGCCTTTACGTGACACACCGTGACTGTCGGAGCACCAGGGCCATGTGCGAGAGATTTTAACCAAGTATGGAAGGCAGAGGGTGAAGATGCATTTGGTTGTCGAAGCCAATTAACGACTGGCAAGTAGTCAGAGAGTGCTATTCCACCATTGGCCTTGTTGGCATGAAAGACAGCAGCGAGACAGGCCGCAACTTCTGCATGGGACGTAGACGCGAGGTACCTGTTTGTAGGGATCTGGGCTACAAATCCTAGGTTTGGACCCACAACCGCAAGAGACAAAGAGGACGACGAAATGAGGGAGTACTCGGAATTGATATGTGTGTGTAGTGATACTAGGGAAGCGTCAGAAGCGTACAAGTTACAAGAAGGGGTGTTAGACATGTGGGAGGGGCTAAGGGAAGGGAGGAGCGAGAGATATCGTTCAGCGATCTGTTTTCGGACCCAGGGAGGAAGGAGGAGGTCGGGTCCAGCTGGAGACAAGGACGGAAGAAGAGGTAGTGTTTTTCCAAGCCATGAGAGGAAGACGTATAGATGATGCGAAAGAGAAGTAGATTGTGAAGGAAGATGTTTGTATGTAAAGGTAATAGCATAAAGAGAAGAAAAGGAAAAGGAACCAATGTGTTCTATTTTTGTGACGTTGTTTTTCTTTAGTTGGGATAAGGTCATTCGGGAAAGTTTGGGAAGATTTGAGAATGTTGGGTAAGCATCTATAATGTTAACGTAGTGTTCGAGAGAGGTTTTTGGGGAGCATATGGGTGACAAATCAGTAGGAACAAGTGCGAGTTGGTGTTTTTGAAGATACTCGCAAGCATATAGCCAAGCAAAAGGGAACTTATGAGGAAGGTGCGATAGAGATCGTTTCGAAGGTGGTAAGAGGGTAGGAAGGACACACAGGTTATAGGAGCAAGCCCAATCATTTAGGGTAAGGGTGGCAAGGTTTGCGAATATAGGGATCGGGTGGGAGACGTCTCGTCGCCATCCATTCAGGGAAACAATTTGGTTTAGGGTCACGATGGATGGCAAACCTAAGCCATGAAATTCGATGGGTAGAGTCAGGAATGCGGATTGGAATTGAAAAGGGAAACCGAGGTATTGGTGGACCTTGCGCGCAATTATGTGATCAAGGGAGCAAGCATCATGAGGAGCAATTGGTTGTAGTGCGAGTAGGGGTCGCAACTTTGATATGAGGCGTTGTGTGATAATTCGGTTTAAGGCGGTAATAGGTAAGGGTTTTCGGGAGTATGGGAAGTGGAAAGAATCGACAAGGTCCCGCATTCGAAGAAACTGAATGTCAGGGCGATTTATGGGAACACGGAGAAACGTTATGTTGTCCCGAACTATTCGGACCGAGTTCCAATTGGTTGTAGCAGAAGACGGATTATCTTTGTCTACGGAAGGGATGAACGCGCGATCCTGCCCCGGAGGGTGTAGGTCAGTATTGAAGAGATATAGAACCGACTTGTTCCATGCTGTTTCCCAACCGTATGTAGTTTGGAACTGGTCTGCCAGTCTAGCATTAGAACAAGTGCGATCCCAGTCTGAGGCAAGCATCAGGGAGTCGTCCATTGCTTTGACCATGGTAACATCAATGGACAAACTATCGGAAACTACATGCGGTTGCCCTATTCTGTTCTGATGAGAGGTTAGGGTAAGAGCAGGGTGAGGATCAGCGGAGGAAAGGTGAGATATCCAGTGATTAAGCAGACTTGTAGTGAGAACACATTTGAGGGGTGAAAGAGATCCGCCTTGTTTTGTAACACCGTCCACAATGAAGGGGTCTGTGAATCCGTATGCCGTTTTGACTTGATAAGGGACTTGAGCTTGGGCTGATTTATCCAAATCTGCAATCGAGGACGGTAGATGGTAAGCATGTAAAGCGTCATAAAATCCCTGTGATTCAAGCATGTCGAACCCCTTCTTTTGGTCTCGTTGCAGGATGAACAAAGGTTTTTGCTCTCTTGCAGCCCAGGTTTGTATTTGCGCGAGGAAGGATATGAGGTCTCTTTGCTGAATCCCTGGTTGTGTAGCTACCTGGGTAGAGGGAATTATACCTTTCTCAGTAAGGTATGGGAGAAGTGATCTGTTTAACCATGCAAAGGGAAGATTAGCCAAAAGATTAGAGCATGTTATGCCTCTATAGTTTGAAAGAGACGTAGTGGGTCCACGCTTATGAATGGTGGTCATAAAAACCCCCTTCACACAAGCGGGAACGTGAGAGGTAAGAATAATGTAATTGAGCAAACCTCGAACAGATTCCAAGGCATGATCAGAGATGTGGACTAGCCACCATTTCTCCCATCCGTCTGGTCCTGGGGCTGGCCGGCGGTTTCCCCTTTTGAGGATGAGCCTAGTATCTTCAAGTGAGAGTGGTTTGGGCCACTGGAAAGGGGTTTTGTCCACTACCGAAGCTAGGTTTTTGATTGGTGGAGATGTCATCCACGGCTTGGGTTGTGCATGACGAATGCGCCGTGCATACAAGTCTGTGAAATATGAAACAGTATGGGTACGGATGTTTTCTTCCCCCGTAAGGAGGTCAGAAAAGGGGTCATCCTGGTTAGTAGAGAGAACGATAGGAAGAGGAGAAAACGAAGAAGGGTAGAAAGGTTTTGCTGAACCGCCATGAAGAAGAGTGTTCAGATTAGTGCCATGTCGACGATCAGCCTGGTCATGCAAGATCTTCTTCTCTTCTTGATAGCGACACTTGTTTAAAAGCCGTCTAATTGCCTTTAAGAAAATTAGTAGAGAGAGATGAGGAGTATCCAACTGGGCGCCATGGAATTCGCGCATGATGTTGGTGACCCATGGTGCGTCAGGAAGAGGGGATCCTCGTTTCAGTGAAGAAATCAGGCAGTTTATGTCGTGCGCTGAGCGAAGGATATGACAAATGGTGTCATTTGAAGGCTTCACCGAGGTTGGTCTCCGTGAGACAGACCGCACATTGAAACTTTGTTTGGCGGCATCCTTCAGGATAGCTGTAAATGTCGAATGGAAACTTTCGAAGTCGTTGTCGTTACAGAAGAATGTAGGTGCACCGTCAGGCCATGTTGCGGACATGAGATTATCCACGGTGTCATGGAAATACTTGAACTTGTGTTTTTCATGCCGGCGTGGAACATAGTATCTGGGTGCATAGTTATATACGGAAAGGGGGGGGAGGATCAATGGATTTCGGGGATTTTCAGGAGATGTTAGAACTGCATGTCCTATAACTGCTCGGTGATCAGTTCCAGGTATGAAGTCCCTTAGAACATCGATGTGTGTAGTTAGAACGCCTGTTAAAGACGTGGCCATCCTGTCGAGTATTGCGTAGTGTGGTGACACTTCCGAATATGACTTAAACGTCCAGGAGTCATTCCAAGAGCGTTCAGGTCGTGTAGTCCATGCATCTACAGCTTCGAGTTGTCAGAGGAAAGAGAGATATATGGGTTGATTTTGGAGAGAGGGAGCGTGAGGTGTTGTAGACGAGGTTTCCTCTTGAGCGATGACAGTATTAAAATCTCCTAAAATGGTAAAACCCAGTCGAGCCCCTTGGCAAGTGTTGATTACCTCGGACCAGAATGAGGGAACAAAGTTGTTGTCCACCTCTCCTGGGTCCCATGGTGCATATATTGCTATGAACCTGTGAGGAACAATTGCCCCCTGTGATGAAGGAATCAACAGGTCCGCGACAATTGCCCTGCCTGTTAGCCTGTCTGGGACAAAAATATTAGCAATCGAGCAGAAGGATCTCCTGACACCCAGCAGCAGTCCCCATTTCCCCTTGTGCCTTGGCCCAGTCGAGACACCTGGGGCATCTGCCAGAACATAGTCTGGAAGATTTAAGGATCATGAAACTGGTGCAGACGATTTTGTTTCCTGGAAAGCAAAAACATGAGGTGACTCTCGGTTCACAAGATTCACCACCGCATGGAGCTTTGCAGGATTAGCACATCCATTTAAATTGAGAGAGTGTGTGTGAAGGTTAAACGGTGTAGCAGCGTGTACCAACGGTACCGACTGCATAGACCAATAAATAAGACACCAATATAAAAACAGTACAATAGTATTAACAGGAAGTTTTGGTGAGACGGTGGGTCGGGGTTGTGAACCGTGTATAGTACAAAACCTTCGAGGCCGCGTCAATCCATGGAGTGGAGGGTCCCAACCGTTGAACAGACAATAGATGTTATATCCTAACTGCCTGACGTGGTCTCTGGGCCCTACTGCCATTCGAAGGGAGAAGAAATAAACAGAGAAATAAATACAAAAACAAAGAAATACCTTTGAGGATTGGGAGGCAAAGGAGGTCAGAATTCCCGCCACCTGGGATTCCTCGTCGGCCATATTATTACCAGGTTGGGAGGCTGTTTGGTCTCGGTTTGGTACAGGAACAGAAGGGGGTGAGGGTGCCAAGGACTGAAACAGCTCTGGCTCTCCTTCTCCCATACGGACGTCATCCTGCACCTGGGGAACGAAAATGGAGGCCGGCATGAGTGCCGGGAAGGCTACTGCTTGAAATGCAGACGTCTTCTCCTCAGCTTCCTGCATCTCTTTCTCCAGGTCTTCAATTTCTCCCGCTAGGTCCCGAACTTCTTGTTTTCGAAAATCGATTTCCCTCAGAGATAGATTTTGAGGCTGCGGAGGTCTTGCTGGACTTGAGTTTTATCATTCATCAGTCGCATGGTGTGTAGCATTGCTCCCATAGCGCACTGGTTCTGATAAGCTTGCTGTTGCTGTTGATCCTGTATTGCCTTCATCTGCTGGGCGAGAGCACCTATAGTTGAAGCACATTGATTAGTACGTTCTTCAAAGGTTTCCCACCGTTTCTTTTCTGCACGCTGATCACTGGGATTGACCGCGTTCGATGATCGCTGCCAAGAAGTGGGGTATCCGTGTTGGTTGAGGTGAAAGAGATATTGAGGTCTACTCGGTTTCGGATTGCAGTTCTCGAACATTGGGAAGGGGTCCTCTAAGACTTTCTCTGCAATTTCCCTGTTCTCAACCACTACGCAATAGACGGTACAGTTCATTTCCAGCCTCTGTTGACGCACTGCATGTCCATGTTTCGCAAATTGATGGAATGTCTTCTCGATGTAGCCTCCGATGTACAACTCTGGATCATCAAACATTTCCACCCCCACAATGCCGATCTCCATTGCATAGTTGGGCTGGATGAACTTCGGAGTCCGAGGGGTTACTTGTTTTCCCAACACAACCGGGGGTCGAAGCTCGAGTGCCGAAACATCCCTTCTTTGCAAGAGATGGAAACGTACCATGTCTCCGGAGGATGTACACGCCTGGTACTCGACCTTGCGATCCTTCAATTGCCTCTCCAATTCGTCCTTTAACTTGCCCACTCCGATCTTGTCCTCGTCCCTAAACCAGATCATTCTAGCCTTATCGTATCCTGGTGCCAGGTTCCAATCAACTTCCAAATTGGCTTGAGTACTTTGCAGTATTTTTGCACGGAGAGCGTCCATAAGTTCAGGTCGAGGCTTCTTCCTCAATTCACCACGGAAACCGATTATGGCATAATCGAGGGGTCTCGACGCTGCGCCCACCGAGGAGTCTCGCATTGGAGGGAATACCTGAAAGTCGGAAGGCTCCTGATCGTGGTTTAACTGTTTCAGGATGCGTTGCAAGTGCAGCACGGCAGAGGTAGGTGACGTGCGCTCAAGACCTCGCACGATGAGCTCCACCCCCGCGGAAAACTGAATCGGGCTATCAAGCGGTGTCGTCTCCTGGCTATAAGCTTCCTCGCCCACCGGCCCGGTGAGAGGGGGAGGGATGAAAGGAGTTTCAGTGTCAAACAACGGTCGAGCTGCCAGGTTCATATTGTCTCAGAACGCCGTGTACTTGAATTATCGTTTAACACGTAAAAATGACGGGTTTTATGTTTTCAGATTTGACAATTAGAGATTTTTAAAATATTTAGCAGGCACGATAATATCAAAAGCCAAGGTGATGGTGATGGTGATGGTGATGGTGATGGTGATGAGATGAAATTCTTAGAATTAGTAATAATGGGTCGATGGCGTAGTTGGTTATCGCATCTGTCTAACACACAGAAGGTCCTCAGTTCGAACCTGGGTCGACTCATT
>JABAJZ010007174.1:0-10360 GCA_018857265.1 Termitomyces sp. T32_za158 | reverse complement strand
CGGACCATCCCGGACCCCCTAATTTCGCGTCGGACTTTGTCCCCTTGCACTAGGTTGAGTATATCTAGCTACATCTAGTCCGCCTTTGTAAGGCCCTGCTTCAGAAGAAGCCCCTGAGGTCAGCGGAACCTGACAGGGCTGAGACCACAGCTCTCACAGCACTTGGCAGGAAAGACGTCCGTAGCATACCCTGAACGTGACCAGTTAGGTATGTAGTATGGGCCCCGGCTGTTTGCATGTGAACTGCACCGGTAATCCCACCATCACCACCACCACCACAGGGTAAGGCAGTCTTTGACTGCACAGCCCGCGACATATCACGTGTGTAATTAGAACGTTTACTCAAAGTCCAACGACCATCCAATACAATGTGCAGCTGTAGTTAATTACCCACTCTCAACTGCATTTCCTCCTAGTCAATATAGTTTCGCCCAGCAACTGTTCGTCATTCAATTTTTGAGTTGTTCCAGGACATCCCACGTTGATGAAACAAGAATGTTGATGCGTATCATTCCAGTCATTGACGCGTGTTTGATATGTATATCCATGCCTGACATATTTTGTTATTTTGCTTGCAAACTTCATTGTCTGTGTAGTGGGCACACTTTGCATGTTGAGCAAGTTACGGTAATGGAAGGTGAGTTCAGGATACATGCAGTAAATATGATCACTGGCAATGTAATTCATTACCACAGTCGAATGGAATCTGGACATCTGCTCCAACAGATTGTGTGTCATTGACTTGAAAATGTTGACTTGTCTGCAGCCCTGACACAGTACTTCTATAGACGCCACATTCACCATGGGTGGGAAGCGCTTTTGCAGCTTAACTACGTCTGTGATCTGATCTAATAAGTTTGTATTCATCAGGGTTTTGACTATGGTGGCTGATTGGCCTGCTGGGCAGAATATGTCAAGATCCTGAGGGTAAAATGTCCAGGAGTTCAACATCAATAGAATAGTTGAACCGCCAATGACACTGTTTGTCAATGATAACAAGTCCAAGATGAATGGGCCTTGAAAACCTAGGCTTTCAATGATGCAAAGGACGGTTTGCATGTTGAAGTTGCCAACAATTATGAGCATATGCTTGCATACACCACTGCTATAAACACATTCCCAGATGTTTAGTTGACCCAAAATTCTATCGACAATGTCAAAGGGTATGTTCATAAAGTTGGAATTAACTGACAGGAAAGCATCAGCACCAGAAAGAACAATGAGTGAGTAACACAAACCATATGCAGGCTTTGAGTAAAAAGTGGGCATTTATGAGTGACAATATCACTTAACAAGGCTGTAAGGTCCTATGTGGCCGCATGAATTTGAAACATGCTTTATCAATGCATGTCTTCTATTATCAGCAAGACATGCCCCATGAAATAGTGTTGATAACATAAACGGTCCTCATGTGTTTCATCAGCATGGTACTAGAGTCTGTTCCACAAACAGAGACAATATGATGTAAGCAATGACACCACTGAGTGCAGTTTGACCAATGCGAGGGATTACTCCATGGACTGTCAAACACTCCAACAATATTGCATGCATATAGGGGATACAAGACATATTTCAATTGAAAAACTGATGACGCTAGAGGTGATATGACAAAGTTCTTGTTGCATTCGGACACAAACAGACCCCCAACGTAATATGACAGACACAATTAGACAGACTGAGTTCTGACTAACATCACATTATGCAATAAGACCCTCCTCAATATGTGCTTTCTGAAACATTTCATTTGAAAACTGTGTTGTTTTCCAGTGTGTCATTTGCTGGGTTTGGTGGCTCATGCAACGCAAAATGGTGATCTCCGCTTTCTATATTCCAAAACATTTTTTTGTACCTGTGTCATTGACCAGGGTGACAAAAACCAGAAGTAGTGTATTTCTCACAGTATGAGTATGTGAGTTGACCATCGATACAAGATAATAATCATAAGTAAACAATGTGTATATACACATTTTTTGAGGGCAATATCAAAGCAACACATGGCATACAATGTAAAACGCACAGAATTGTCAATACTTCATTTCATCATAAGTAACACATTCCTTCAGTTTTTTTATTTTGCTATTGTCCTTCTTCTTTGTCATTCCTTTTTTACTAGTCATTACCATAGCGTTCACGTGGTTATTGGTGCTAGTTTTTGACTCTTCCATCTCGTTCTGTCCTGTCGTGCTAACTGAAGTCAGTTGCCTTGTCCTTTGTCGCTTGAAAACAGAGAAATGAGTGAACACGTCCATGGCTGCGATAGAAGCACCATTGTTTGACGTATCCTCACCACCGTTATTGAGAAACATTGGTATTACTTGCTCTATAGCTGGCCCATCTGATAGGCACAGGACTCAAATGATATGTGCATTTATTTAATAGATCTTGAACGATATTTAGCAGGAAATTTAACAAAAAAGATAATCAGAACCTTGCGAACAGGATTTTGGTCTTTCAAAATAAAGCAATGTAAGGAGCACATTAACAGAATCAACGTTCCCAGTTTCAGACTGTTGTAGAAGACCCAGGGTGCAATTAATTCATTATCTCCATTTTGTATGTCCAATTGAACAAGTTTGTTGTTTGTCAGGTTAAAGTATGGTCCTCTAAAATTGTTGTTTAGATGTGGATCATAAAAATGACCTTCTTCAACAGTGGGTACTTCTAAAAGTTAGGCGTATGTCATACAGCAAGAACTGTTACCTACCTGCTAGAGGCTGACGATTATTAGATGATAACGTAGTAGTTGAGCCAGTATTTGATGCAGAAACTGCATGTTTTTTTCCCTGCATCGTCTCACCACGCATCCTGTGTGGATTCTGACAGTTTATATTTCAATTGAAGTGCAATCTATCAATGATAAAGTGGATGTACCACATATTTGGGTAGCATATGCACTATGATATGGTCCTTCCTCGATGTATTATCTCCATCACTGTTGCGCACCCAATTGTAGACCAAAAAATCCTAAAAAACGGAGATTAGTGCATTGATGAATACAGCATGGTACTTACACCACTGCTCTCATCTTCTTCTTTTTGATCGGCTCTGCATATTGCATCCAATGTCACTATCTGGTTATGGAACAGCGTCGAAAGTAGTTGTGGACTGCCTGTGGAAACTTGGATTACAAAGACATCCTTTACTTTAAAGTCATCGGTTATGGGTCAAAACTGGAATGCATTTTTGTTGTCAGGCAGCATAGGACAGATACAAGGCTATTCACCTGGTTACCTAGGCAACCCACATAATAATTGCCTTTCGCAGCGATAACTGTCCCTCCATTGATTGGCGCGACTTTCCTGATAATGTTTGTGCAGAAGTCCTCTTCTTGAGAATTTTTATATATATAGTTTCCAGACCACTATTTGATACTTCGATGGAAGTTGACACTGAACTTTGCACCACCAAAAAACAAACTATGCATGTCGGTGATACTGTCCTTGAGAGACGAGTAGAGACCTTCGTTCCTCTCCTGAGCAAGTTCATGCAAAACAGCTATATATTTGAAGACGGTTACAACATACTGTAACACTACGACCTTTTTATAGACACTGCCCATTCTATGTTTGGCACAGAGTCTGAGATGTCAGTGAGTAATGACCTGTATGTTATGTTCAGTGATGACATTGCTCTATCGATGGATGTCAGTCATCAAACATACCCTTTTTTGCGAGACTGATCCAGATACTGTCTGGCTTTCCACTTGCTATTTTGCTGTAGGTTTAAAATAAAACCGTCCAATGACTATCCTTGACTAAAGGAATGTGGGTATGAGTCGTTCAAGAGCATGTTGTCTGTACAAAATATAATGTGCTGAAAGTCATTCAACACACTGACTTAGTCTCGGAGTGCCAATTCAGTGTCGACTGAGGATGGTCACAGAGCACAAGCAATATCAATACCCAGTCTGTTCAATATTGCTTGAGCATCTGCACGTTCAATATCATTCCTATATTGGACGAGAGTGCTACACCGTAGAACTTCCAATCAATGATTCTTGTACCTTAGATCCTCTGACTGTGCATAAGTAATCTTCTTCTTTTGAAATGGGCAAAGTACAGCAACACCAGCCAATGAGCGAGCTTGCAACAACATTACATACGGTGCCTCTGTCCCTACGCATGACTCTAAATCAATGATGATGTGGTCCAGTGTCATTCCTTGTGCCCTATGGGCTGTCATTGCAAAAGCCGGAATCAATGGAACTTGTGTGCAGTAGATTGTTTATTTTTTCTTACTGAAGAGATGTTGGAAGGAAATCGCCACTGTATCTGCAATGATCAGGTAACATCCAAGGTCCAGGTTGTGTAGGGGCATACTGTCTGTATCCTGAATATGCACAATAACTGATGTAAATACGCACTGTTTAAATTCATCAATGACGTAGCAGATTTTTTCTACAGTTCCTCTACTGCTGTTTGTGATTCTGCCAAGAATGTCAAAATTGTGTAACACAAGCACTGGCATTCCAAGTACCAGAGGCAGCTTGCCCAATTGTTGTTTTGTCTTTCCAGAATGCATACTCTGGAGGTGCAAGAGCAGTTTGTCATCACAGATCAATGTTTTATCTTAGACTGAGCATCTACCATTACAGTTGATAGTGTGATACCAGTCCATGGGTTGGTTTGTATTGATCACAAATAGTTTAGTGAGACAAATATTCAATGCATCTTTAATTGCATTTGTTGCCACAATAATTGGCACTGTTTTCCAGGTTGGGTCACCAAAAATAGCAGCAGGGCTTAAAAGCCACAAACACAATGAACAACAGTCACCCAAAGAACACGAACCACTTCTGAGATGTGTTAATATACCAACAAAAAGATAAGATGCTTTGCCAAGTTGACAATGCTGATTTGTTAAAGTTACCACCGTTTGAACAGATAACCATTACAGTTTGCCAAATATGATGTCTTGCCCTGTTGCGCTGTTGCAATACCTCAATGTGTCAATTTTGCCATACAGTCTTATGTCAACTGAGGATGGCAATTGCGCAAAGTCTTCTGCAAAGATCATGTTTACGCCACTAAAGGTGGCAGGATTCCCTTTTACCATTGACAAAGCATGACTGACCTGTGTCAGAAACCGGCAACTCAGCATTGACACTTCATCAACAAACAAGAAATCAACTCTGTCCCATAGCTTCATCAGTTCAGCAGTATCAGCGGATGTACGTTTTGATTTTGTAGCAATCCCCAACACCAAATGCAATGTCATGCCATGTACACTCCTTGCGGCTACTCCCATGTATGAGCATATTCAAAAACAATGAGACTCGTGGCGTTTCTGGAAGTACTTGTTCAGTGCATGCAAGACTCTAGATTTCCCTGTTTCTGCTGGCCTGTTGAGAAACATTCTCAACAGGTTGTCTGTGGCAGCTGTATTTGGTCCTGTAATAGCATGTCTAATTATGATCTGGAATGCTAGTTCTTGTTCACAACTCAAAGTCCACGCTTCTATTATTGTCTCAAAATTGTTGTCCTGCACTATATCTTGTAAACTTGTCACCCATTGTACATCTGTTGCAGAAGTTTCCACTCTGTTGGATAATTGCTGTATGCAGCTCAAGGGGATAGACTGTTCTGAAACATCATGCGATTTGTTGAGTGCATTGTGTTGTGCCAACATTTTCCATTGTTCATGTCGACTAATGTAGCCAGCCTGCCAAATAGTCTCCAGACAGTGTGTTTTGCATGCCATGACGAGTTCAATATGATTGTCCTCTGTCAGTGACATCGGTATGACATTGAGCCCACCGTGTCAAGGGGTGCAAGGCAAGAACATCCTGGCATCCTGGGCACTTTGTAACACACAGTCAATGGCAGACTGAGTAGCGTCAACATGCTGAGAATAGCACCAATTGAGACTGTCCAAATGGGCAAGCATATCTCCATCGTCTGCATCCATACCAATATTGTCATTGGTGTTGTCCTAATGCTGTGTAATTTCCTCAGCTATATTTAACATGCGTTGTTGAGTATGATGGTTATGCAAATGATCTTCACCACTATCTTTGCATTCATGTAGAACCTGCATGTTCTGCATAATTGATTGTACGTCGGGATCTGACAGGGGTTGTCCAGGTGATATTCATCATTGAAATGCATTGCTCCAACTTTCATGTGTTTGACAGAGATCAGTCACCATTTGCCATGGACAAAAAAGTAACAACATTGTTTGATGATAGTGTGGCAAAGAAGCGTTTCTGTCACACCTCAGGATTGAAGAGCCCGTTGGGACAACAACAAGTTGTCCATCAGGATGGCACAGGACATGACAGAATTGATGGTAGTTAGGATGCTCGGGAGAGAACAAAAACCAGGGACATATTTTTTCAGCTTTGAATAAATCTGTTTTATTATACAAAATTGGATAAGTGTAATGTTATTATCTCTGTATATGCACAATTTCTTTTCTCTGTCAACCTGAGCAATAGAGTCTCAAAGGTTTATATCCTGAAGAGTATCACTATGCAAGACGTAATCATTTATAAGCAATGTTTTCTCACAAACACCACTATTTTTGGTGCATTCAATGCAGACCTTATCATGTTCCGATTGCTTGATATCTGGTGTGACAAACTCCTGTATATCTGCACAGGCATTTTCAAGTAAAGAACCATCATCAAACCTTAAAGGCGTAACATTCACGTGTTTATTTGCAGATTTACAAGATGACATGACATCGTATGTCTTGTCGTAACATTTAGGGCTCAGACGGAGTTTATCTATGTATTTCTTGAACTGTATCCAATATAATCGACAAAAGTCATGACTCGTCAGTTTGTTGTCGTGACCAAGCAAATGACTGCAGACTTGCTGTGAAGACAATTTCTGCTGAGCTATCATTGTATATGTGCATTTCTGTAAGAGTCATTTTCTGCGCAGAACAATATCCTCAGTGGAGAGATCATAATATCCTGTACGTTGAATGGCGCATTCCAGAGTGGAGTATGCTACATGCATATTGAGTTGTGTCTTTGAAATATAGTTTGTGATGTAGTACAAAATTGCTTTTGCTGCTAGACTTGATCCTATAAATTTAATATCCATGTTATTGTGCAATGTCTGCAATATAGGTTTATTGTAATTGTTAACAAGTCTGTCTAGACACTACAGCATGAGTTTCTTGGTGACAGGGTTGCAGAAAGTCGCCGGCTCAAAGTTGGACTCATCCAGGCCAAATCGACAGGTTTGCAGGTCACTTGAAGCGCAGTTTTTCCAACACGTAGCATTATATTTGTGGATTTGACAAGATTTGACAACATTATGCAGATCTATTGCTAGGTTGGTAGACGTTAGAAATAACATCTGGTGGAGGATCTGGTGCAGGGGGGATGCAAGTAGAGATTGCGTCATCCAGATAGTCAATCAATGACTTTTGAAAATCTCAGTCACTGTTCATGACATGCTCTTTGATTTCATTAGGATTCAGAGCGTCTTTTAACCATACCAATATATGGCAGTGCAAAGTACCTCTTCCTTGTGCTTCAATGCATCTGTAATATCTAGCTGGGACCCCTCTTTGATGTCAGATCCTTTAGGATCAAAGTATAACAAATAGTCTATAAATGCATGCATATATATATATAAGAACTTGGCAGATGTTACTGGATCTTTTGCAACAAGTATATTTTGTTCATGGAACAAAGGAATTTTGTCAGGAAGTAGTTTATCAATGTCTATTTCTGATCCAGCCAGAAACTTTACAATGGAATTGCACACATCTGCTGGGTTAATTGTTATGTAAAAACTAGGAAGACCCAAATGCATCATGAGTGCTTTCAATTTGTTTTGCATACAGTATTGTAAAGCACTGGATCCTGGAACATGGGATGTTATAATATTCACTTGCTTCATAAGCTTTAAGAATTTGCGCTTTTCATCTTCATGCACCATAGAAAAGTCTCCTTTCTTTACACAAGCAGCAACACAACTAATAGCATCCAGGCTCATGGAAGCAAAAGTCTGAGCAACTGCAGAGAAGTTGGTTTTTTTGACTTTAAGACTAGTCTGCAGCGAAATACTATGCTGCTGTATGATGTCAAACACTGTGAATATGAACAAATGGTGTTTCCTGAACCAAGAATCTCAAAGCCTAAACGAATACTGAACATGGGCCTTGATTGACAGCGATATACAATGTGTCGGGTCTTTAAGACTGCCATGTCCATATGGAAATAACAAAGGGTACATCATTGGAAACATGTTCAGATTTGCAAACTTGTTAACGGGTTGAGCCCTGCACATTATTTGTAGATAGCTGCCACCAGATTTCAAATGTCAAAGCGCCGCAGCACGCAAGGCAGTGTGTAACATAAGCCCATCCACATTAGCAACAACTATATTTTGAAAAGAGACATCTGTTTTGCAGCCAGTTTCCTTTTTCTCAAAATTGGACACATTGTCATACCATGATTGTAAGGTGTCTCTTTCACGCTCTGAATCAATGACCTCAATATGGTAAGGTAAAAAATCTGTGTTGGTGATTTTATGCAAAGACGTCTCATTTATGGCAATATCTTTGTACAATGGATTGTGATCTTTCAACCACAGCAACACTTTACATATACAATCCACACAAACAATCAATGGTTTTGCATGCCAAAGTAACCAGTCTGTAGATGGCCAACATGATCTGACAAACAATACACACACTAGTATTACAATATCTTCCACTGAGGGGGGCAAAAATTTTGCTATTGGACCAGGGTCTTGCGGAAATATAATGGTGTGTCCATGGAATTGTTTTTGACCAGATTGTGTGTCACGTACTGACTAGGACAATACAGTAATATAATCAATTCTACAACTGTGGTGAGTGCCTGCAATTCGGGTGGGACATTACCCAAGTACAATTTATTTGCTAATGCAAATTTAGGTAATATGTTTTTTTTTCAGAAGTCCCTAGCAGTTGTTGCAAAGGCGCAGCAACAAAAGGCCATCTTCATCTTCAATAACTCTATCAGGATCGATCATAACATTACACAGAGGACCGCAATGGAAGAGAAGTTCATTTGCAAAAATATTTTCATTGGAAGATTGG
Source organism: Termitomyces sp. T32_za158 (assembly GCA_018857265.1). NCBI lineage: Eukaryota > Fungi > Basidiomycota > Agaricomycetes > Agaricales > Lyophyllaceae > Termitomyces > Termitomyces sp. T32_za158. The sequence goes on along the minus strand of JABAJZ010007174.1, from coordinate 1,315 downwards.
TCAATTAAGGTATTGATGCAGACATTCAGGGGCACAGGTTCACTTCCATTATCCAAATAAGGGTTCTCATCTGAATCAAACATTTCATTACACTCAGGATAATGGAATGTTGATAATTGTAATGCGTGGCAAGGGATACATGCAGTAACTGTCATGGGCATTTGTCGCACACAACATGTGCAGGTCAAAGTTCACAGCACATCAGACAACGTAGCAGAACAAAACATCGTCGAGAGTTTTGTTTTAAGGTCAGAGGAAGCAACACAAAGCCAACAAGATCTGTGTTTGTAGGCGTGAGATAGAAGCGAGGCACTCTGTTTCCACTTGCCTTTTGACAAGCGTCTACAGAATTGTTTCAGGCATGATCTCATCTGATGTAATAAGGCCTCTGGATCGCAAGAGATTTCATACTTTTTCAAAAGATACTTGGCCATTTTCATATTTAACAATACATATGTAACAGTATCCAGATCAGTAATAGCCAATGCATCGTCTGACACTGATTGGTTACAGCAAGATGGAAATCTCATTCCTGTAGAGAAAGAGACACATCCTGAATATGCATTGATAGTCAAACACATGCCTGCCAACATATGATCCAGTGCAGATGTAACAAGTTGTGCATTATCACCAGCCACTGTTTATCCATGAGAAGCAGAGAATGCCAGCAAGGAACTTTGATTAAGTGTACATGCAGAGCATAAGTCTAGATAAGTCAAATTTGATTCCTGACTGTGCAGCCATGTTGTTAACAGAAACCAAAGTTTTTTTAATCATCCCTTCTGAGTAATACATTGTCACTCAATGCCCAAGCATGCACAATAAATGGTCAAATTGTGCAGCATTGTTTCTGCATAAGTCAGAAGTCCTCACATTATTCAAGCATGCAATTGTTTGGGACTGAACAATAAAAGCATTTCCTTAGATAAATTTATGCATTGAATGCTACACAATCCATTTAGAATATGGTGTGCCAATAGCTCATGACTTTTACTGGTGGCTATGCATGCTTCCAGACAATGCAAATGAAGCAAGTTGCTTAACAAAACATTGCTGCAATGGTTGATAGCTATCAACTGGGACAACAGATGCAAAATCACAAAGTCCTTTCGACAATTGTATCCATTTACATTGGAAGACGACAATCCTGGAGAATTATATGATGCTAAATGTGAACTATCTAGTGCTGTTCAATTATAAGTTATAAAGTTACCAAGCATCAAGGATAGTGTCAGGTCCTGCTGACCTCAGGGGCTTCTTCCAAAGCAAGGCCTTACGGTAGCAGACTGGATATAGCTAGATACACTTAACCTAA
>JABAJZ010007173.1:0-10384 GCA_018857265.1 Termitomyces sp. T32_za158 | reverse complement strand
TACAGACTTAGTGTAGAGCAAGGTCTTCAAAAGATGGCTCTGGATGACTGGAATAAATTGGGAGAAATTCGGGCACACGCTTTGGCATACTTGGAAAAGGCCACTATTACACAAGAATTGAATAATCTTACAAACACTCTACAAGGTTGTTTTCCAAAGACTACTTTGGAGGCTCTTCGTAAGTCACTCAGTTTGGTTGATTGTATTATTAACATTTTTTACTAGGAGGTGGGACTATCATTAAAGGAACATCTGACTCTGTACAAGTACTTCTTCCAATTGTTCCTGCTCCGTCTCCACTGTTTATTGGCAGAGAAGCCATTCTGTCATATCTTGACAAATGTTTTGATCCTGAGAATTCCTCATTAAAGATGAAATTGCAGCAACACTATGTGCTGCATGGCTTGGGTGGAGCTGGAAAGACACAAATTGCACTGGAATTTTGTCATAAATTTGGAAGCAGGTATGAAACAGCTGCATTTTTATCAAATTATGGTCTTAATTTATTAACTAGATTTTCTTCCATGTATATGATAGATGCTAGCTCTCAAGCATCAATTGAGCAATTTCTAACTTTACTTGCACAAAGTGCTAAACTGACTGAGACCACACCTGCTGCTGCTCTTAGATGGCTTTGTTACCAAAAAAAAGAATGGTTGATGATTTTTGACAATGCTGATGATCCTGATATAAATTTATATGATTTCTTTCCAAACTGCAGTTATGGAAATATTATCATAACCAGCAGAAATGAAGGATCCAAGACATATGCTCTTGAAAATCATCAAAAAATTGAAGAAATGACACTTGAAGATTCTTTAGCAGTTTTTTATAAAGCTAGTCACAGAGAAACAGATGAGCAAGAAGCTGCAAAGGAGCTTGTTCAAGAGTTGGGCTTTTTAGCATTGGCTATTGTTCAAGCAGGAAGTTATCTTCTTTACAACCAACATATGGAAGTAAAGCAGTATCTTGAAAGCTATAAGGAAGACATGGAAAGATATTTGGGAGGAATAAGAAAGCAAAATGTAGACAAGTATCAACTGTCTGTTTTTGTTACTTGGAACAAAAGTTATCAGAAGCTTGATGAAAAAGCAAAAGCAATTCTTATGTTATGTGGTGTGCTACACAACTCCAAGATACCTGTGTCAATAGTTGAAAGAGCATGGAAAAGCCTCTCTTCTACTGATGATGTAAAAACTCAAGAATTACAAGACTTTCTTGGAATGTTTACTATAGATAGCAACAAATGGAGTGATAAGTTGCTTGAAGAAGCACTTGGAATGCTCAGATCTTATTCTTTGGTGGAAATACGAGGAAGAGGTGTTATGCTGTTGGAAATTCATTCACTTGTTCATGGCTGGGCTTATAAATCACTATCAAGTGATAAGCAGAAAAAAGCTCAACAATGTGCACAGCAGCTTTTTCACTGTTTAGCAAGTGAAGAGTTGAAATATAAGGATGCAGCACAATGGGTGCTACATATACAAGCATTGCTAAAATGTATGGAGTATAAATGCAACAATTACAAGCTAGCAAAGACATTGGGAAAAATTTTCTTCACTGCATACTTGTGGAATGATGCAGAACAGCTTCTGCAGCAAGCTCTTGATAACTGCAAAGAAGTCTTGGGAGATAGTCACTCAGACACTATTCAAGCAATGACTCATCTTTCTGTAGTATTGAGTAAAAGTGGAAAGCTGCTACAAGCAGAAAACCTCCAACAAAATGTTCTTCAAGTCAGAAAAAAAGTCTTTGGTATCAACCATCCAGATACTCTTCAAGCTATGTCCAACCTTGCAGTAACATTCAGTAAGAGTAGAAAATTCAAGGAGGCTAAGAACCTTGAGCAAGAAGTGCTCAAATTAAGAATAGAAACCTTTGGAAGTGATCATACAAATACTATTCAATCCATGTCTAACCTTGCTGCAACATTCAGTAGTAGTGGAAAATTTGAGGAGGCTGAGAATCTTGAGCGAGAAGTGCTAAAAATAAGAGAAGTAGCCTCTGGAAAGAGTCACCCAGATACTATTCAAGCCATGGCTAACCTTGCTGCAACATTGAGTAGAGGTGGAAAATTTGAGGAGGCTGAAAACATTGAGCAAGAAGTGCTAAAGATAAGAACAGAAGCCCTTGGAAATAGTCATCCAGATACTATTCAAGCTATGTCCAACCTTGCTGTAACACTTGCTAAAAGTAAAAAGCTGCAAAAAGCAGAACAGCTTCAACAAGATGTTCTTGAAGCAAGAAGAAAAGTCCTTGGTAGCAGTCATTCAGACACTTTTGAAGCCATGTCCAACCTTGCTGCAACATATAGAGAATGTGGGAAGTTTGAGGAAGCTGAAAATCTTCAGCAGGAAGTTTTGAAAATAAGAACAGAAGCTTTTGGAAATAGTCATCCAGATACTATTCAAGCCATGTCTAACCTTGCTGTAACATTTGGTCAAAGTGGAAAACTGCAAAAAGCAGAAAAACTCCAACATGACATTCTTCAAGTGAGAAGAGAAAACTTTGGTAATAGTCACCCAGATACTCTTCAAGCCATGTCTAATCTTGCTGCAATATTCAGTAAAGGTAGAAAATTTAAGGAGGCTAGTAATCTTGGGCAAGAAGTGCTAAAGATAAGAGAAGAAGCCTTTGGAAAGAGTCATCCAGATACTATTCAAGCCATGTCTACTCTTGCTTCAATATTATGGCAAAGTGAACATTTGGAGGAGGCTGAAATACTTGAACAAAAAGTACTCAAGCTTAGCAAAGAAAATTTGGAAAGCAACCATCCAGTAATCATACAATCTATGTTTAATCTTGCTGCAATATTATCAACAGGTGGAAAATCAGAAGAGGCAGAAAACCTCCATCAAGATATGCTGAAGATTGTAAAAGAAGCTTTTGGAGACAAATATCCAAACAGTCTTCAAACTATGTCTAATCTAGCTGCAATATTATTGAAAAGAGGAAAAATAGAAGAAGCAGAGAAACTACAACAAGATGTTCTCAAAATAAGAAGAGAAACATTTGAAAATAATCATACAGACACTGTTCAGGCTATGTCTAACCTTGCTACAACTTTTAAAATAGGTGGAAAATTACTGGAGGCTGAAAAACTTGAGCAAGATGTGCTCAAAATTAGGATTGAATCCTTTGGAAATAGTCATCCAGATACTATTCAAGCCATGTCTAATCTTGCTGCAACATTTTATAGGAGTGGAAAGTTGCAGGAAGCCTTGAAGTTTCAGCAAGAAGTTCTTAAAAACAGAACAGAAATTTTTGGAAGAAGTCATCCAGACACTGTTCAAGCAATGTCTGATTTTGCTGCAATATTGAGGCAAAGTGAAAAGTTTGAGGAGGCTGAGAATCTTGAGAAAGAAGTGCTCAAAATAAGAATAGAAGTCTTAGGAACTACTCATCCAACCACTATTCAAGCTATGTCTAATCTTGCTGCAACATTTAGTCAAAGTGGGAAGCTGCAAGAAGCAGAAAAGCTTCATCAAGAAGTGCTTACAGTAAAATTGGCAGTCTTTGGGAATAGTCATCCAGATACACTTCAAGCCATGTCTAACCTTTCCATAACATTCAGTCAAGGCGGAAAACTAGAAAAGGCAGAGAAGCTTCAGCAGGAAGTGCTTACAGCTAAAATAGTGGCCTTTGGAGATAATCATCCAGATACTCTTGTAGCTAAGTCAAATCTTGCTGCAACTTTCAGAAAAGCTGGAAAATTGAATGAGGCTGAGAAGCTTGAGCAAGAAGTGCTCAAATTGAGGAGAACAACTTTGAAAAACAGCCATCCAGATACTATTTTAGCTATGTCTCACCTTGCTGCAACATATAGTCAAAGTGGAAAATTAGAGGAAGCAGAGAAGCTTGAACAAGAAGTACTTGAAGTTAGAATGAAATCTTTTGGGAGTAGTCATCCTAACACTCTTCAAGCTATGTCTAACTTGGCTATAACTCTGAGTACAAGTGGAAAGTTACTACAAGCTGAAAAACTTGAACAAGAAGTACTCAAAATCAGAACAGATATTTTTGGAAGAAGTCATGTAGATACTATTTCAGCCATGGCTAATCTTGCAGCAACATTAAGTGAAACTGGAAAGCTACAAGAAGCAGAGAAACTTCAGCAAGAAGTACTCAAAGATAGAACAGAAGCTTTTGGAAGCAGTCATCCAGACACTCTTCAAGCAATGTCTAATCTTGCTGCAATGTTGAGGCAAGCTAAAAAGTTACAGGATGCTGAGAATTTTGAGCAAGAAGTGCTCAAAGTCAGAACAGAAAGTTTTGGAAGTAATCATCCAGACACTATTCAAGCCATGTCAAACCTTGCTGCAACATTCAGGCAAAGTGGAAAATATGAAGAAGCTGAAAAGCTTGGTCAAGAAGTGCTCAAAACAAGAACAGAAATTTTGAGAAGCACCCATCCAGCTACTGTTCAAGCTATGTCTAACCTTGCTGTAACACTCAGTCAAAGTGGAAAGCTGCAAGAAGCAGAAAGGCTCCATCAAGAAGTGCTCACAGTGAGATTGGCAGTATTTGGAAATAGTCATCCAGATACACTCCAAGCTATGTCTCATCTTTCTTTAACATTGAGTAAAGGTGGAAAACTGAGAGAGGCAGAGAAGCTTCAGCAAGAAGTGTTACAAGTCAGAATGGCAGCATTTGGAAGCAGTCATCCATATACAATCCAGGCTATGTCTAATCTTGCTGAAACCCTCAGTAAAGATGGAAGGCTGGAGGAAGCAGAAATGCTCACACAAGAAGTACTTAAATATAGAAGAGAAACTGTTGAGGTCAATTATCACAACACTACTCAATAACTGTTAAGATTGTTATAAGGTGTGTCTTTTCTTTTTGACTTCTATTGATCTAAATAAACCACAAAGTTTTAAGCAAATCTGAAAGCAGCAAGTCTTTGCAATAGTTAGCTGGAACAAGTAGATACATTGTGAGCTTGCACATATAATAAAATTGCTTGAATTGTGTTGGATAACAAGTTTTGCAATGTCATTTGCTAGTGGCTACTACTTCAAGCTGCATAAGAATAGATAGTATCAGCTTAGAGAAAGGGTATTTTAGCTAAACTTTGTTTTTGGTTTACAATATTTCAGCAAAAAAATTCATGCTGCATTTTAGAACAAAGTAGCAGCTGCTGACAGAAAAATTGAAGAAATGTGTTACAATTATTGTGCTCTATTATATTGATACTATATATATTCTATTACCTACATGTTTCACATCACAGTGTAACCATATCATAGTATTATGACTTGTTTATTACAACTTCTTTTTTTTGTTCATACATAGTTGCAATATCAAAATCATTCTGATTTACTTATGTAATTTAAGGACTGAGAGCTTCTATCTATAACTATGTTACATTTTTTAAAAACTTTCTGATTTTCAGCTTTCAGTTTTTTGTGCTCAGTTTGAACTTCATGAACTCTATCAATATCTCTGACGTAGTTGATCTTTTTATAGAAAAAGCACTTGCAGATGCATGTGCACGTGCTGCATGCACACCCTACCTGTTGACTTCACTGTACTCATGCCTACCACCACAGCCCGGTTTGCCATGACACCGCTCTCCTCACCCACAACTGTCCCGCATGTTTTGTCACCTAGACCTTTGCATCGAGCATGACCTCACTCTCCAAGAGCTTCTTGCCCAATAAATTCTGAGACTGCCTCAGACACAGTACACCGTCTGCAAATGCACTGATCAACACCTGGTGGAGGCACCTGTGCACGAGCATCATGCATACCGGTGATGTGACTGTGGAATTGGCAAAGGTTCTGGTGCAGAGACTCTGAAAGTGAGGAAGGCCATGGGGAAAGGGAAGAGGAGCTTGAGGCATTTGGCTGGTACAATTAGTTTCAAGAGGAACATTGAGAGAAGAGCGTCTCTTTTGGATTTGTACGCCCAGATGAAGAACCACATCAAGGGAATTGGGGGCAAGGAGGTGGTATGGCGGACTCATTGTCAAAACAGAAGCAGAAGCAAAAAGGAAGTGTTTGACCCAGACATGATGCAGGTGCCTGCGTCTGCTTTGGCACCTCTCATTGGCATGGCACATTTGGATTCACACTGTTGATGATGCCCAATTCTATAGAAACGTTGGGCACGCGGTATGATTTTTGTACAGGAGTCCTGGTCAGAGTCCCAGTTACTGGAAGGAAGTGGCAGCAAAAAGGTATGTAGGAAGTGGTGAAGGAAATTAACAAAATAATGAAAGCTAGTGCACACAGGGCACTAGCAACAAAGGAGTTGGCAACTGAAGTTGGTATACAAAATTGCTAGGGGCCCCCCCAAGATGGCGACCCACTGTCGGTAAGTCAAAGTGGTCACCCGGAATGGCAACCCAAAGGCAGCAGTACCGTTGGTAGTACTAGGGGCAGTAAAGCAAAGACGCAAAAGAATCAACTTATTACAACTTAAGTCTGACAACCTAAGTGCACTAAGTTTGAGCTCTGAAGTGTAGCAAGGAGTAAACTGGGGGTGAAGTTTGTTGTTTTCAGTGGTAGCTAGGTACAGTATATATACTAGTCTGAGTCGGTAACAATATACTAATCATTCATAAAAATTTCAACAGAGAAGTTGTGGTGACCTGGTGGTGCCTGCGAGTTGGCAAGAAAAAGATTTCAAGAAAATTTCCAAGTCTTCTATGCATGTAAAATTGTGGTGTTGGCTGGCATGGAAGTCAAAGCTTGTTGCTGACCGGAAAAATCACCATCAGCCCTGCACGTACTAACCAATTCCATGTTAATTGTGATGCGCCATGGGCACCTGGGGCGGCTGATGCGTAGTTGGGTGGGTGCTAAATCTTGTGACATCACATGGTGTGGCAGGTGACTTGCCACCTTGTGGTCGTGTGCTTTTGTGTGTGCATATGTGTTGCCCAATTGCTGGAAACTGGCTGGGAAATGACATGGCAGACAGACCAAGGCTCATCATCTCCCCCCAATTTGAAAAAATTAACTGTCCTCAGTTAAAGTCAGAAATCATGTGTCTGGTCTGTGCGCTGCCATGGTCTGTGCACTACCAACCTGTATAAAAGGAGACTGCGCCACCAATTATGCCTCACTTTAGTATTCCTCCAATGTCTTCCTCCACTGCCTCCACCTCGCTCCTCTCCTCAGCTGTTCTTGCTGCTTGGGCCTATGTCCTGAAGTTGGACATGTTCCTGGTGTCCCTTGCAAATGTCGGTCTGGGTGCCAATCAAAGGACAGTAGTAGGGGCTATATGGGTATTCAAGAAATGGCTGTGGCATAAGGGTCAGGTGGCGGAGGTCACATGAGATTTGGAGGATGAGTTGCAGGAGTGGTGTGTGGCACAGTACGTCAAAAATGCAGGTGCAGCTTGGCTGGTTCTGTTTGAAGCAAATTTTGTGAGTTCCAAACTTTTTCCTTGCTGACTGTTGCTAATTATGGTTGCTAGGCTCCTGCCCCTCTGTCGATAGATGAGCAATTAGCTTCTCTGATGGCAGATGATGGGCCCTTCTTGGTAAGTGATTTGTCAGCCCTGTAAGTGCTAACCCATTGTTGTTAGTTGTGGACTGAATTATCCCCCGACAGCAAGATTGCTGCCTATGTCAAGCCGGACTTGGCACATCAAAAGCGCAAGTGGGCAGAGGCTGCTGTACAAAGCGCAGCTGTTATGTTGGCAGAGTATCCTTTGCTCTCTTCACCTTCTTTTTGGTGAGCTTTTTGTTTTGTTGGATGCGCTGAAAGCACTCCATGGCTGTTTTGCCTTCCTTGGCCTCTTCTTCCTCCTTGGAGTGCGACTGACCATAGTTGCTGTCATCTTCAATCACGGGCACTGCCTGCTGCTTCTCTTTGCCCACCGCCGAAGTGGCCACTAGCCCATTGTACTGTGCAGGAGTGCGCGGATTGGTGGTCAGCTTGACCACAATCAACTGAGATGATGGAGACGGGAACACAACCGCCTTTATAAACAACAACTCAGCGGGCTCTGCCCACACTGGAATGTCAGCTAGGAAGCTGACAGGCTCTAGATTGTCCAAAAGAATGGGCAGCTTGTGCCCCTGGTGGTTCTTTGATGACTCCGGAGCATTCGGGGCATGCATCAATCCTGCAAAGCCCCGACTTGCAGAGCCCATGGGTCTGTTCATCATGGGTTAGGACTTTGTCTCTCGCAGTTTGTATGGTGTTTGTTGTGTCCAGGCTACCCAGGTGTCTTGTGTCCACAGCACGGGGTGTAGGGTATTGTCCCACTTCCCCCGTGGGGGATGGGGTAATCGTGGGTCCATTTCCTATCCCTCCTGGGTTGTCATCAAGGCTGCGGCCAATGGCGGAGCCTGCTTCCTCTCCTACCCATATCTTCCCTAGTTTGTAATTGTATTCTCGTTGCGTCAGGTAGTGTGTTTTTGGGTAGTGCCATTGGTGATGAGCCTTTGGCTTAAGCAGGGTTGCTGCACGGTTCCACCCATTGTAAATATGACTCTGCCTGGGCTTTCCTAGCCCAGTAAGGGGGCCGGCTAAGATTACCTGTCACCAATCGGTCCAGTAAATTCATCCTCGCCTTTATAGCCCGTTCTCGGCCGGTATACATGTGTGGGAGTGCAGTTTACACCTCGACATCACTGATTGATTGATGTACTAACCTGACATAATCCCCCCCCCCTTTGCCAAGCTACTTAACTTAGAATACTGTAAAACTCACTCACTGCCAATAAACCTTGAATATTGAGTGCTTTCAAGTCGTGAAAAGTGAAGGCTTCAGAGAGGTCGGGCCTGCAGCCGTGCACATGGTTGTGCTGATGTCATACTTTGTCGGTATTGTCCAATCACTACTAGCCGCTGTCCATCACAGCAATCAATACCCTCTGCTCATTGCCTCCATCTCCCTGGCGACCGCTGTCCATCACAGCAATCAATACCCTCCGCTCATCGCCTCCATCTCCCTGGTGACCACTGTCAATCACAGCGATCAATCCCTCCCACTTATCAGCCCACCCTGCCCCTCACATGATCACTTCTGTCGCTTATTAACCATCAAGCTGATCAACAGTGTGCGCTGGCGCCCTGCCATTGCACTATTCGGCGTCTTGCTCGTCGTCCCTGCCTCTTAATTGGTAGGTCAATGTCAACAAATTCAGCCGCGGCTTACGGTCAATGTCAAGACTGATTGATTCTCTACTCATATACAGGACCAGCACAGTAGTACTTATTATGCGTCAGGTACGGTCTCTGGACTAGTGGGTTTCTTGCGCTTTACTCCTTTATCTTTCCTCACCTTCCGTGGCTTCTTTGTCATGAACACTACAGTACCACCCCCACTGGACACCGTGTTTACAATGTTTGCAGACAGCGGCATAGGTGTTGGGTTATTTGCATTGATGTGGGAATCGATAGCCGAGGCTGTGGACAGCGGAACAATTGAAGGTGACGCAGTCGTAGTCGACGTTGACGGGTTGCTGACAGAATCTACACCGCCGCCATCCTGGTCAACATTATTGGTGAGTTTGTCATTGAATTGTTGAGTTTCCCAGGCCTCAAACTAATCACATGTCATCTGATAGAATTGGGCGATATCAGACCTCCATGCGTTGAGTAAAATATTTAGTTCAACTCGTGAGCTAATCTTGCTGGGCGTGCAGAATGTTTTGAGGGGCCAGTCCTTGATAACAACGCCAGACTTGGCAGTGATGTGCGAATCAAAGTTGTGATAGTACATTCGACTGATCTTTGTATTGGTTACTTCTTCTACTCAGTTGAATTCAGACCTTGGGCAGTTGATTAAATGTAACGAAGGCATACTTAGCTTATGCAAAATGAGTGCCGATATCTCCGAACGCAGATGTAAATTCTCCTCGATGTAGTTACAGACAACAGCTTGAATACATTGTCAGAGATAGTTCATTACAGATTGTAACACGTACCTTGAACTCCCGAAAGCATGAACGCTTCCATTCTCATACTGATGTCATATATATTCTCCTGCAAGGTCATCTCAACAAACGTCTCCACGCGTTCACTAGTAGTGAAGATATGCGGCCGATTGAAATGCTCCTTGTTTGACCGAACAGCAATCAATAGAACTTCGATGCCAGTCCGTGTGTGCAGACGTTGGGCCTTACATGAAAAGTGAATCATAATTGTAAATATCAATGCCAGTAACTAACCTCTTCATCTAGACTGTTGAAAGTGTTGCGTGTATCATGATATGCAGAGATTGGCACATTGTGGGAGGCCAAATCACGCATTTTATGAGTGTCATGTAAGGTAGTGAGCCTCTCTTTGGTAAGCTCAGTCTTCTCCTCATTTGAAAGTCGCTTCCATTGTGCCGCAATATCTCCGATAAAATGGTGAACCTTTTTCTTGGGCACACCGGGTGGAAGTTCTGCAAGAATCATTAAGATAAGTGATGCATAAC
>JABAJZ010007172.1:0-10411 GCA_018857265.1 Termitomyces sp. T32_za158 | reverse complement strand
AGGAGCGGCACCTTCCTGGTCGCCAGGGATCTGTGTATTGAATTCAGTGATACCTGTCCAAGTCTCTGCGGTATCATACAAAGCATAGCGGGAAGCGTACTCTTTCATCTGCATAGGGTCGGTAATGTTACAGCCATGTAGTAAGTACTCTTTCTGAAGGATTGCCCTCCATTCTCCTGACAAGCCAAAAAATTGTGAGTGACCAACTTTAAGAATCCAGTTTAACTTATCAAAATAATCAGTAATGATCCAAAGGTTTTGTTTATGAAGACATACTTTGCTTCAGGCCTTGCAAGCAAGTGTGCTGCTCCTGTAATCAGTTCCACCAGCAAACCTGCAGTTGTTGAAAATCCAATGCAAGATACACCAGCAGAGCTGGCATACTTCTCATCCAATGATGAGAGCAGAAATTATGAGGCAGATGATGAGAATGTAGAAGAAAGTACCTGTTCAAAGCCCATTCCCATCATCTATGCCCCATCACAATCCTGATTGCCCATTGCTCCTCCACCAAAATGCCAACACCTCAAAGTTTCAATCCATGAACAGTGTGAGCAGAAACAAGCTAAAAAGCTGAAGACTCTGCAAAACACACTTGTCGATATGAAAAACTGATCAGGTCAAAAAAAAAACAACCTTTAAGGGTGGTTCAAATGGGCTCCAATCACTCTGTTCATGTGCAATCCAAGGCTTCTTGCGCATGGTGGTGAGAAATAGTCAACTATCTGTGAATGCATCACAATGAACTGCTAAGAGTTATGGTTTTTCTGCAAAATATGGTGGGAGGATGCTGTGTGAGTGGACAGACAAGTGGATCATGAATCACATTCTTCCTCAGTCACATAGAGGGAGTCATGCAAAGATTTTGTCTATGTTGGATGACCCTGCAATCTGTGCTGAGATGTTGGCATATATTTGATCAAATAAATGGTCTATGAGTCCATCAAAATTACAGGAGTCCACAGCTGGGACACTTGTTCCCCATGCTGCTGATAAGTATCTTTGCCACATTGTGAATTAGGAAATGTCATGTAGATTGAAGAGATATATGAAGCTTGAACTTTTCCCTCACATTCAGATGAAAGTCAAAAAAGGGGTTTCAATCAGTACTGCTCACCAATGGCTTTGAAAAGAAGGGTTTTGATACATCGGATACAAAAGAGGACTATACTTTGACAGACATGATCAACCTGATGTTCTTCAATACAGAAATGAAGTCTTCTTGCCTCACATGAAGGAGTACTTCCCTTGTTTGATTTGTTACACAGTGGGGAATGTTGACATTCCTGTCATGCCTCAAAGTTTTGTGGAACATTCTTTAGTTCTTGTGGCACAAGATGAAATGACTGTACAAGCACACAACACAGTTTCAAAGAATTTGATCCTTGAGGATCAAAATAAACTCAGGAAAAAGGGAGCAGGCCATGGTCTTCATCAAAGTGATGTGATTTGTTCAATGGTTGGTTGGTTGGCTGAAGCAAATCAGACTCTGGAGTATGCAAAAAATTATGATGGTTATTGGACTGGTGACATGTTTTGTGCACAAGTAAGTTTCAAAACCTTTCTTTTCATACATGAGCTCATAAATTATTTAGTTAAAAGAGAAGATCATTCCAGCATTTGAGAAGGCCCATGGACCAGGCTATCAAGGATTATTCATGGTTGATAACTCTCAAGGCCATTCTACATATGCCAAGGATGCATTGGTTGCAAATTGTATGAATGTTAACCCTGGAGGAAAGCAGTCACATCTCCAAAATGGCTGGTATGAATACAATGGCCAGAGGTTTGTTCAAGAAGAACTTTCCACTCAATCACCCTGAATATCCTGATATGCCCAAAGAACTTTGTCAAGTTCTTATTGAACAAGGCATCAATACTCAAAGTCTGCATGAAAAATGCAAAAATAAGTGCGAAGCAGATGCTGTAGCATGCTGTTGCCTGCAGATTATGGCAAATCAAGCTGATTTCAAGAAACAAAAGTCACTAGTGCAAGAAATCATTGAGCAGAAAGCCTTTATGGTCTTTGGTCCTGACCCAGTGCCAATCAGGTCCCCTCATCCAATTGACCTCTCTAATCCCCCAGACAATTATGCAGATGCTTTGCATTGCCCTAATGCTGACATCTAGCATGCTGCAATGCAACACAAAATGGATAACCTCTGTTTGAATGGCATTTTCAAGGTCTCTCCTTTATTGCTAGGCAGAAAACTCATTGGTGTCTGATGTGTCTATGCTTACAAGTTGGCGCCCAATGGTTCCATCATCTGAGGTAAAGAGAAAGCCCACCTTGTTGCTCAAGGCTTTAGCCATCGCCTGGAGGATTAGTAGACTACTTTTGCTCTTGTTGCCAAATGACCAGCATCAGATTAGCCCTCACATACACCACACAGAATGACTACCATCTCTTCACCTTTGATGTCAAAATTGCTTTCTTCAATGCTCCCTTGTCTCATGAGGTTTACTTTTAAAGACATTGATAATGAGCGCTTACACATGGAACTAGCAATATGTGAAAAGCTAGTCACAGAAACATGGAGAAATATACTACTGGAGGGTGAACACCACCCAAGAAAAATTTGGAAAGCAGCATGCAGGGTCAGGGTGGAACCAATGACCCTGGACAACCCAAGCCCCCACACTCAGTGCATAAGTAGCATTTCCCTGCAGTGGGCCACAAAACAGATCAAAAAACAAACACCAGAACTTTTCATCCTGCCAACTAGGAGCTAACATATGTAGATCAGCCTAGAGGGTGACAGAACCACCAAAAACAAAAGCAGTGATATGTGTCTGAAAGGTGTCTGAAGTGAGTTTTGGCCATTTTACAAGAGAAAAAAATGTTATCTAAAATCATCACTGCTTTTGGAAGTCACATTGATATGACATCATCCTCATCATCCCCATCAAATTTTAAATAAGGAAAATCACTGGCATCAAAATACATATTGTGATTCTGATGATCTTTCCAAATTGACCCTTAATCACATTTAATAGTACAGTAACCAATGGTCCGAAAGAATTTATCTTATCCTATGTATCGAGACGTTTCACAAACCTTCCCACACGGTGCCAGAATAAGTTTTCCTCAGGCTCTCCATCTTTGCCCCACAAATCCTGGTGACTCCACATGCTTACCCTATCCCCATTCCTAGCAATAGCCATCAGCTGTTCAGCAAACAGATGAGACGGTCGGTCCATTCGGCACCCATCAAACGGCACGCTCCAGAGCGGAGCCCAAAAACGTTGCCACCAAGCAACGTCCTCACGAGGGCTGAGAACGTGCTCGTAGAAGAGCAATTTCCCCCCTGGCTTGAGAACATCCCGGACTAGAGCGTTCAGCGTTCGCTCTGGAGATGGAACGGAGCATAGTGTGAGGATGGAGACAATAGTATCGACGGGATGAGGTTGTCCGCTAAGTTGGGTTAGGATCGCCTGTGTATCTTCAGCGCCACAGGACAGAATGGCGAGACTCCCATCAGACTCGACGAATCCGGCTTTGCTGGCGTTGGCACGAATATGGGCATGCATGAGCACGTTAGGTTCCAGTGCAACGTATCTCGAAACGAGCTTTTTGTCGAGGTAATTGACAGTGTGGCCATGACCTGCCACGATCGGAGGGGCGTGAGAACTTGGGAGCTTCGCAGGCAAATGGATGGAAACGACAAACCCGCGCCGATGTCGAGGACGACTCCGACTGCATTTTGGGGGAGCAGTTTTTCCTTGACTGGACGCCCAGCTTCGTCTGCGCCTGCTGCATAGGCGGCCCAGACATGTGCCATGAATACACGAGATACCTGTGTCGGGCGAAAAATCAAGAGGGGCTGGTGAATGACATCTCGGATGGTGGGGCCAATAGCGACACGAAATGCGGCCCACAGGTCAGGAAATAGGTCAAAGGCAGCCGACAACTTCATCCCGCGACCGAAAATCGCAAATACCAGAAGTTAAAGTCAATCAAAGTTATGTATGTAAGTTTCATGCTGTGATTTTTACGACATCACGGAGATCTCCTATGTACAATCAGGGACGGTGACAATCTTGGGAAGTTCGCATTCATCTCGGAGGTCCTTCTGGCGACTAAATGAGGGTGTGCTCTCGTTGCTCATTCGCAGTTGTCTGTATGCTTAAAGTAAGCCAATTCCACTCTTCTAGCTTCGTGGGATGTTAATAACCCAATCTCCTTCCCCTTGGGGATGATATGTACAATTCGACAGACGCCGCTCCAAGATTACACAGATTCGCTTTCTAATTTCCAGCCACAATTCTGACGACCCAAAATGATACTTGTCAGATTCCGAACTTCCCTGAGCATGAAGTTGTGCTATTTCCTAACCACAGGGCCGAGTTTACATTCTGGAAGCTGCTAAACTATTCCTTTCGCTCCAATAGCAAAAGTAATTGAACTTAACCTTATTGAACAGCTGGATCAGTATGACAACCTGTACCGTTGTCCACTGGGGTCACGGTCTAATTTGATTGTTTCGATTATAACTCACACTAGTGTTTGGGGTCTTGGAACTCCGTGACAGACGTCTCGAAGCCTCGAAGTCATGCATAAGTCTTAGAGGTTTAGACAAGCTCTTATCAAAACCTATTGTGAAAAAATGTCAAGGAAGATTGCAAAACTCCTCCAGTAAGCATGTGGCATTGAAACGAGGTACTATTGTAAGCCACTCGATTGTTTTACTACCAAGTAGTTACATCTTTACTAACAGTGGATCTACTATCAAATGTCTGTGATTCAGCTATATAGCTGCATTATATAGCCATTACCCCCTTCTGGACCCAAATAATTCCGAAGAAAGTCGTAGGCATCTATAGATGACTCAATCACTGGGCTGAGATTGGAGGACAATACTTATTCGTGATATACAAGTCTGCTACATACATACTTGGGAGGACTCGGAATGATCATATTGATGTCATTATAGCCCGCCTTTCACAAGAATTTTGAAAGTGATTTAAGCAATGAATATATTACAACAAAACATAACCAGAAGAAGAGGGAGTGTAAGCCTCAACGTGGACTTCATGCGACTCGGACAACCATCGACTTGCCAGTGCACGTATGGTCACAGTGTTACAATAGGACCCCATCAACAAAATACACGAGCCATTACCAGACCTTCACATTCTTGATGCAAAGTAGACCTTGACCCCAGTGGACAACGGTACAACCTGCCATTTTTTTTAATAAGCTTAGCCATCGAGAATTGACATCAAGCCCATAATGTTTAAACCTCTCAACGGCGGAAGAATGGCCCAAACCATAGATTAATGATACACTGGTATACAAACTAAATATCTTCTACACTCCCACTACTGAGGTGCCTAAAACAACGCATCAACACCGGGCACAATTGAGGACATCACATGCACAACGTACCTGGACAAGTTAAACAGAGGATAAATAAAAAAACCACCCAATCCATAAGTTACTTGGCACCAGCAGACGAGAACTTGGTGACTGATTTTGTGCCTTCTGAGATGGCGTGCTTGGCGAGTTCACCGGGGAGGATGAGGCGGACCGAAGTCTGGATCTCGCGTGACGAGATGGTTGATTTTTTCGAGTAAGATGCGAGTTCTATCAGATAGCGACTTGTGAGAAAACAAAATGATGTAATGGTAAAAGCGGACGAACTGGAAGCTTCAGTAGCGATGCGCTCAAAGATGTCGTTGACGAAGCTGTTGAGGATCGCCATGGCTTTGTTGGAGATACCAGTATCGGGGTGGACCTGCTTGAGGACTACAACGAGTGAGCGAAACGGCAGTAGATAAATCACAAGTTCGCGTACCCTTGTAGATGTAAGAAGAGTAAGTCTCCTTTCTGACCTTCTTGCGCTTCTTCTTCTCGCCGTCACCAGCTGTGGAAGGCTTGGACGAAGTCTTCTTCGCGGCCTTGGAGCCCTCTGTGGATTTGGCGGGGGCCTTGGAGGCGGTGGAAGCGGGGGCTTTGCCGGCAGTAGAAGCAGGTTTGGGGGCCATTGCGATTGGTGTGTGTGTTTGAACGAGAAACGGTGCGAGGGTAGTGTTGCGGTGGGAGTGAACGGAGATGACGACTTCGCCGCAGAGGAGATTATATAACGACGCGTGAGTTTGTACATGTTGTGTCTCCGCGACGCGTCTTTGTTGAATCTGACAAACCAACGACCAACCAACGGCAAACAAAGGCGAGCAAAGGCGCTTCGCGTCGTGGCACGTGATGTGTGAATTGACGATATAAATGCTGGGCAAAATCGTGTAGTTGGTTCTCCACTTTTTACCCAACAACACACTCACACACCGGCCTTTTCGCCAACTACTACTACCACCACCACCACCAACACTACACTCGTATACGATGTCTGGCAAAGGAAAAGCTGGCAAGTCCGGAGGCAAGGCGAGCGGTGACGCGACCAAGTCGCAGTCTCGTTCGGCAAAGGCGGGTCTCCAGTTCCCCGTTGGTCGTGTCCACCGTCTGTTGAAGAGAGGCAACTACGCGCAGCGTGTCGGTGCCGGTGCACCAGGTGTGTTTTGGCCACTTTGTTGCATTTTCGTTTGTTGACGGTTGTGCAGTATACCTCGCTGCTGTGCTTGAATACCTCGCTGCTGAGATTCTCGAGCTCGCTGGAAACGCGGCCCGTGATAACAAGAAACAACGTATTGTCCCCCGTCATCTGCAACTCGCCATCAGGAACGACGAAGAGTGGGTTGTTTTTTGATTTTTGTGGAGTCTCGCTGATTGTTCTCAGGTTGAACAAACTTCTTGGTGATGTTGTGATTTCACAAGGCGGTGTCGTGCCCCATATTGCCCCGGTATGTCGTTCGTGATTGGATTGCGCCAGCTTGAGCTTATTGCTTGATTAGGAACTGCTGCCCAGCAAGACAGCGAAGCGGGACAAGGACGGGATCAGCCAAGAGGTGTAGATTACGACTTGCTTCTATTCTTTATTCGATTCTATCTTGTATTGCACCCTGTATTACCTCGACTTACAAATAATTACGCATTAACATTGAGATGACGTGGGCTGTGAACTGATAATAATAGTCCCGGTGGAGCAAAAAATTGATACTCCTCCAGAAGCGAGCGGGTCTGTTCTCGACTACAATCTTGCATGGATGCCTTGCGCCAGGTAAGCCGAGTCTGCCCTCTGCTGCGCCGCCTCACTGTCTCCAGTCACGCGCCCTCACAAACGACGACATCGAGGCCGTCATCCACGCTGCAACCTCCCTCCGCGCTTCTGCCGACGCACGCCCTGCCCTCTCAAAGGACACTCGCACGCAGCTCTTCGTAGGAAACGTACGTTCTAGCCCTTCTCCTCTCGCCCCCTATTTTTCTCATCCGCCCCAGCTTCCTTTTCGCGTCCGCTGGCAGGATCTCAAAGACCTTTTCCGGCGGGCAGGCACCGTTCTGCGCGCAGACGTCTCTCTCGGTCCGGACAACCGATCTCGGGGCTATGGTACTGTCCTTCTCGCAACTGCTGAAGATGCAGGGCGCGCCATAGATCTCTTTAATGGATACTCATGGCAGAACCGCATCCTCGAAGTCCGCCCTGATCGATTGCCGCCAGATTATGATGCAAATCATCCTCCTGCAATCGTCTCGGCCCCTCGCGAGGAGGACGGGATGGATTACTCTGCATTGTTGGATTTACATTACAATTTTCCTGCTAATTTGTCGTTGAGGAGCTTGTTTGTCGGAAACGTGTGTCTTTTTTTTCTCCTGTGACACGTTGATTTGCTTATCTTCTGTAGCTCCCCTTTCATTGCCAATGGCAGGACCTAAAGGACCTTTTTCGTCGAGCTGGGACGATCATGCGTGCTGACGTTGCTCTCGGCCAAGACGGTCGCTCTCGTGGATTCGGAACCGTTACCTTTGCAACAGAAACAGATGCCGAACGCGCAGTACAAATGTTCAACGGGTGTGCTCCACAATCTGTTTCATCTTAGCTTCTGATATTTACATTTGCGGCAAGGTACGAATACAACGGACGGCCTCTCAAAGTCAACCATGACAAATTTACGCCGCTTAACCAACTCCCTATCGCCTCTCTCAACTCTTCACCCGCCTCCATCTCACCTGCACCGTCTGTCCGCAGCGCGCCCGATGCTCGCACAAGTACTGTTTCTCTGCCAGCGACGACAGTATATCAAACCAGACAACAACTGTCGTCGTTGACATCGCTGACCCAATCACCCAACAAACCGCTACCAATCCCCTATTCGAGCCATCACCTCGGACTTGGGACCTCGAACTCGAGTTCGCCTGCCCCATTCGATGTTTGGCCCAAACTGGTGCCGCCGGAGAAATCTAGAGAAGGAGAGCTCCTGAAGTCGTTTTCGGTGTTGGACTTGGGGGCGATGACGAGAGTGGCGTCGACGATGTCTAGTTACTCTGCGCCGGCGCCTACTGCGTCTAGGTCGACATCAACGTCGTCGACAAAGCCACCGTCGATAATGTCCTCGTCTTCGTTGGCCTCGGTATCTACTTCGACCTCGGCGAGCTCGAATGACAGCGTGCCCCTCGCGCTTTCGTTGAAACATCATCGACGGCTGTCTGCAACAAAGGAGGATCCGTCGGCTTCACCGCCTGCACCCTCCTCGTCTGCAACCTCAACCTCGACCACGACCACGAAACATAACCACAGCGCCAGCGGCACGATTCCGGCTCCTCTCAAGCTAAACAGACAAACACACCTCCAAAAACACCGGTCTCCAACACGCCACCCGGGGCCCATCGCGCTGCCTCCACCACCGCACGTAGCGTCCTTCACGCACCCGCACTCCCCACACGGAGTCCTCGGATTCTCGCCCCTGCACCACCCACAGTCGCCCCTCTTCGCGCCCCTCTCGCACCACCAACAACAAATCGAGCAGATCAAGCAGATGCACGCGCACCAGCCGCCGCACCAAGTAGTCACGCCCATGAGCCTCCCGCTCACGCCCTCAATGCCGCCGTTCAACTTCCTCCCGCCCGGCCCTGGGTCCCCAGGCGGCACACCCGCTGCAGGCATACAGAACATGAACTTTGGCATGGGCATGGGGATGCACCCCTACGCGCCGTACGCGCCGCTGCCAAGCCCGATACACGTCTCGCCGCTGCACCACCCGCACGTCCACGCGCTGCACGCGCACCCCTCGCATCCGCTGCACCACACCCACACCCACGCCCACGCCCACGCCCACGCCCGGGCGCACGCACACGCACACGCGCACCCCGCCCCGTTCGGGATTACACCGCTCTCCCCGCCCGCAAGTGCCACCGCGCCCTCCTTCGCCTCCGCGACAAGCGCGAGCTCGGCCGCGGCCTCGGCAGCTGCATCGGCGTTCGCGAGCTTCTCGCCCGGCGCGACGATGTCACCCGGTGCGTTCTGGGGCCGCCCGGGGCACGGTCCGCCGCCTGCGAATCCGCTGATTAACCCCGCGGTGGGTGCGCCTGTGCATGTGCGGCATGTTGGTGGTGCTTCTGTGGTGAATCCGGGTGCGGGTGGGGGTGCGGAGCCGACGGGGTATTTTGATGGGGCGTGGTTTGGTGTGGAGGCGTGCGGTGAGGTGGGGAGTGGGGATTTGGATGTGAAGGATAGGGAGGGCGGTGGTGGGGAAGGTGATGAAGGGAAGGAGGGGGAAGGGCTCAAGGATGAGGACCGGGACCGGGATTGTGAACTGGAAAGAGGGGTTTTGGATGGTTCAGCGGGGATCGAGAGGAAAGTCGAATGGGCGACTATGGATCACGCAGGTGCGGAGAGATCGAAAGAGGGTGTGTACGCGCAGACGGAGGCGCATGTTAACGGGAACGCGGGCATGGGCGCGGAGGAGGCGCATACTGATACGGAGGACTCGTCGCAGAAACAGAAGCAAAAGCAAAAGCAAAAAGCAAGCGTGCGGCCCCGTCCACGTCGGCATTCGAGCTCGATGCAGGTGCCGTGGCAGACGCAGACGCAGACGCATGTGTCCCTCGCACCCAAGAACGGGATGAACGAGGAAAACGACGGTGGGGAAGCGGTGGATTCGGACGCGGACGTCACTGTGAATTTGACGATGGATCGTGTCTCGCAGTTGTGTGCGTCGTCGTCTTCGTCTCTGGAGCTGGAGTCGGAGGAGTCTGTCGGGGGAGGTGATTCGGTTCTTTTTTCTTCTTCGATTTCGAGGTCAGGGAATGGGAATGGGAATGGGAATGGGAACGGGAACGGGAATAGTGAACATGGATATAGGGATTAGGACTTTGGGATCTGGGATTGGGTCGCGGCGGGGCCGTCTTTGGACAATTTGGTTGGTCTATATAGTGAATCTCCCTCTTGTAACTGTTTTTTCTTTCTGTTGTTGTTATATTTGGTTGTCGTATGGCGCGCTTACTACTCTGTACGCCTGAGAGCGCGTGCAATGGTGATTGGAGTGTCTTGAGGGACTAGGCGTAGTTTTTTTCGTGTGC